>JACXGM010017171.1:0-19932 GCA_016801145.1 Umbra pygmaea
ACACACACACACACACACACACACACACACACACACACACACACACACACACACACACACACACACACACACACACACACACACACACACACACACACACACACACACACACACACACACACACACAGCTAACCCTGTGGGGACCAGAAAACATAAAAATGCATGTTACCTAACCTTAACCCTAACCGTAAACTTAACCTCAAGAACCTAACATTTATGCCTGGATTTAAATGTCCGGTAATGCCTAAACTTTACCCTGAACCTAACCTACTGTATAATACCAGAACCTGAATGTACCCACAATTTTAACCCTATACCTAACTGTAACCTTGTCCCTAAACCTTACCCCTAAGACAGAAATTGAATGTGCATTTTTATCAAGTATTACTATCCTTGTAAAGACTTCTGGTCCAAATACGATCTGTTAAACCAAAACAAACACACTTCATATGCAAAACCTAATTTAAGTGTAATTTCACTAAATCATCTAACTCTCATATCACAAATGTTGTAAACAATTAAAAATTAAAAACACTGAAAAACACCTACTATGATGAAATTACATTGGGCGCTGCCTGCATTAAAATGGTAAATTGTAAATAGACTGCATTTATTTAGTGCTTTTCTAACCAATGGCCACTCAAAGTGCTTTACAGTGCCTTACACTCACCCATTAATTCACTCATTCATAGACTGACACATGTAAAATCTATCATTGTAGCGTGGACAAAACCGTTACATACCAGTGAAGTCAGAATAACAAGATAATAATAAAACAAGGACTGTGACGACCTCCATCTTCCTCTGAAAATCCACAGCCCAAACGTCTGTTCTGTCAGATGAGCTGCAGGGCAAATGCACATTAATGGGCATAAAAACTGCTCTCCTGACATCGAAAGTGAAAGTGATCTTGACTGGAAATCTCAAAATAGCTCCATGCTGTCTAAGGAGCTGCAGCAGAGGTGATCAAACTGTTTTACAGCAATATATCACAATGTCCATTTCTATTGGCTGAACTCGTGTGCAGAGGTGATCAAACGGTTTTAAAGAAATATATTACAATGTCCATTTCTATTGATAATCTCCTGGCTGACAGGAAACACCGTAGCTCTCTAAACTCTAAAAACAAAAGGTTCTAAATAGCACTTAAAGTGGTTCATGGCTTGTAATCATAAGGGAACCACTTTAAGTGCTATATAGCACATATCTTTAAAAATGGTGCCATGTAGAACCATAAGAGGTGCCATATAGCACCTTAAGCACCTCATAGAACCGCTGAAGAACCACTGAAGAATCACTGTAGAAGTAGTGGTGCTATATAGCACCTTAACTATTTAAAGAACCTGTTAAGCCCAGTTTGGTTCTTCAGCGGTTCTTCAGTGGTTCTTTGGGGTGGTTAAGGTGTTATATTGAACTTCTTATGGTTCTACATAGCACCATTTTTGAAGATAGGTGCTATATAGCACTTAAAGTGGTTCCCCTATGATTACAAGCCATGAACCACTTTTAGTGCTATTTAGAACCTTTTGTTTCTAGAGTGTATGGTGATTTGTACCACAGGGTCAAGTTCTTCCACCTCCTAGTTTTGGAAGAATATATTTATTTAATTTCTTTCTCTACAGTTTTTTTATTTTTTAAAATTATACTTCAAATGAAGGTTTGATTTTTGGTAATATTTTGAATTAAAAAACAAGTGGATAAACAATAAAGACCTTTTTATCACAGGCCATTTTGCTTAAATTTATCAAGTGTGCAAATATAGTATGTAGGGCAGGGGTGTCAAACTGGTTCAACAGAGGGCCTAGTGTTTGCTGGTTTTTCGTTTTCAACTAGAGCCCAATTAAGACCTAGACTGCCAGGTGAGGGAAGATCCTAACCAATTAGTGACCTAATAAATCAGTCAGGTACAAGGTAAAAGACACTAGGCCCTATGTGGAACTGGTTTGAGACCCCTGATGTAGGGCATTGTATATACACCTTCAAGTCTCTTATTCCTCCACCCTTCAGGATATTGACACTGATTCGTCAGACGGTGCAGAAAGGGTGGAGTCAGGCAGCTACAGCAGCTCCTACACGTCGGGAGCAACTTTGGGTGCGGTGTGTAGACTATGTGCACGTGTTACTCTCTATTATATACTATATACTATATACTGTATATACTTACTTCCTAGATATATACACTGCACAGAAACATAAAGGGAACACTAAGATAGCACATCCTAGATCTGAATGAATGAACTAATCGTATGAAATACTTTCGTCTTTACATAATTGAATGTGCTGACAACAAAATCCCACAAAAATGATCAATTATCAACGCATTGAGGTCTGGATATTGAGTCACACTCAAAATCAAAAGTGGAAAACCACACTACAGGCTGATCCAACTTTGATGTTATGTCTTAAAACAAGTAAAAATGAGGCTCAGTAGTGTGTGTGGCCTCCACATGCCCGTATGACCTCCCTATAACGCCTGGGCATGCTCCTGATGAGGTGGCAGTAAACGTGGCGTTGGTGCATGGAGCAAGACATGATGTCCCAGATGTGCACAATCGGATACAGGTCTGGGGAACAGGTGGGCCAGTCCATAGCATCAATGCCTTCCACTTGCTGGAACTGCTGACACACTCCAGCCACATGAGTTCTAGCATTGTCTTTTATTAGGAGGAACCCAGTGCCACCCCACACCATTACTGACCCATTGCCAAACTGTTCATGCTGGAGGATGTTGCAGGCAGCAGAACGTTCTCCATGGCATCTCCAGACTCTGTCACGTCTGTCACATGTGCTCAGTGTGAACCTGCTTTCATCTGTGAAGAGCACAGGGCGCCAGTGGCAAATTTGCCAATCTTGGTGTTCTCTGGCAAATGCCAAACGTCCTGCATGGTGTTGGGTTGTAAGCACAACCACGACCTATGGATGTTGGGCTCTCATGCTACCCTCATGGAGTCTGTTTCTGACCGTTTGAGTGGACACATCCACATTTGTGGCCTGCTGGAGGTCATTTTGCTGGGCTCTGGCAGTGCTCCTCCTGCTCCTCCTTGCACAAAGGCGGAGGTAGCGGTCCTGCTGCTGGGTTGTTGCCCTCCTACGGCCTCCTCCACGTCTCCTGATGTACTGACCTGTCTCCTGGTAGCGCCTCAATGCTCTGGACACTACGCTGACAGACAAAGCAAACCTTCTTGCCACAGCTCACATTGATGTGCCATACTGGATGAGCTGCACTACCTGAACCACTTGTGTGGGTTGTAGACTCCGTCTCATGCTACCACTAGAGTGAAAGCATCGCCAGCATTCTTAAAAGACAAAAACATCAGCCAGGAAGCATAGGAAATGAGAAGTGGTTTGTGGTCACCACCTGCAGAACCACTCCTTTACACACGAAAGGTAATGTCTTTTGAACTATTATTATTAATATTATTATTATTATTTTTTAATTTATAATGATTGACAGAAAAAGAGTAACAGCGAGTGTGTCCAGCAACATATATATCAATACAATTTTTACAATTTTAGTCCCTCCCAACATAATCTCCCACCCCCAAGCCACCTTCCCCGGCTACCCATCCCCAGCCCACCCACCTCCCCAAACCCCCCACCCCACACAAATCATCTATACAGACTAACAACACACTAATATAAGTACAAATACATTCAATAACAGAAATAAATTACACCTGGTGGACTAGGAGCTTCATATCGTCTGACTCAGATCAGAGGGGAGTCTCTGCAAGCTATTAAAGTTGAAAATAAAAGTCTGCTATTTTTCTATGAATTTTGCTTGTGACCCCCTCATGGAATACTTAATTTTCTCAAGTTTAAAAAATGACAAGACATCACATAACCACTGAGAGGCTGATGGTGGCTGAGCGGAATTCCACATCAGCAAAATCCTACGTCTGGCTAAAAGTGTAGTAAAAGCAATGATATCTGCATTTTTATAATTCAGGGAGAGGGAGTCTCCTGGCACTCCGAAAACCGCTGTCAAGGGGCATTGATTTATACTGATTTTAAGTGCTTCTGAATGGGTATGAATTACAAAGGTCCAGTAATAGCTAAATTTCGGGCATGTAAAAAACATATGGTAGAGGTTACATGGGGAGGAATGACATCTGTCACACTCATCCATCACTGTGGAATACATTCTGGACAATCTGGAATTAGAGTAACGAACTCTGTTGATCACCTTAAACTGAATCAGTGCACGTCTGACGCAAAATGAAGTGGAACTTGTTCTATCGATTATTATTATTTCTATTAAACTGTGCTCACAGTTTACACGTAGGGAGCCTCATTATTCTACCATGGAAGTGTTGTGCTATTTTGAGTTTTGTTAGTGGTCTATAATAGCAATTTATTTTTACTTCATCCGTGCCCTCACAACTAGTGTTATAAGGTAATTATCAGTTCACACTAAAACTAGGCACATTCGATTAGCGTGAAAACATATCCCAGAGAACGGTCGACTCCGTACCAATGTTTATTAAACCCTAGGATCATTTTGCGCGGGAGTTGTTCTTTAAGGTTAGGCATGGTGTTACTGTGGTTAAAAATAGGATTAAGGTTAGGGTTAACATTACAAAAAAACTGGCAATCTCCTGTCTGCATCACGCTGCAATGGACAACAAAACACACACAAAGTTTCCGTCTGGATTTGAACTCGCAAACACCGGCATGAAATATGCATGCTACGCAGGGTTATTATAGTTTTGTGTTTTTAAATTAGTTTTTATTTATATTAGTTTTGAAAGTCAACGTTATAGTTCAGTGTTGTTTCAGTTAGTTTACAAAGAGTTCTTGCTAGTTTAAGTTAATTTTTCAGGGTTTCTACTGCAATCCAGCAGACTTTAGCTTGTCCATGACATCTTGTATGTCCTGGTATTGTTGCTACCTGAAGCTGAATATATAATTATATTATCTAACAAAACAAAACATGTTGTTCCTTTAAGATGTCCCAATTATGAATTATGGTCTTTTTGGTTTTAAAATCCGCAATAAAGCATGGGGTATTTTAGGGCGTGGTTAAAAATGTAATTTTATTGACTTACGTGTATGAAAACATAATTTAGTGTGCCTAAGTTAATTTAAGCACAAATGTTTAAAAATACGAATATGAATGCTTAAAGTTGTGCATACGTCTTTTTGAAAGTGTTCATACAGCACACACTGGAGTGTAACATCTAATTAAAACAACCGCCCATTTTCAGAAAACATTCAAAACCCTACAGTGCATCTGAAAAGTTTTGACAGCGCTTCACCTTTTCCATATTTTGTTGTTGCACCCTTATTCCAAAATGGATTAAATTAAGTATTTCCCTCAAAATTCTACAAACAATAACCCATAATGTCAATGTAAAAGCAGTGTGTTTAAAATCTTAGCCAAGTTATAAAAAATTAAAATTAAAAAAGCACATGTACATAAGTATTCACAGCCTCTGATCAATACTTTGCTGAAGCATCTTTGGCAGCTATTACAGCCTCAAGAATTATTGAGTATGATGCTACAAGCGTGACACACCTATTTTTGGGCAGTTTCTCCCATTCTTTGCAGGACCTATCAAGCTCCAACAGGTTGAATGGGGAGTATCAGTGCACAGCCATTTTCAGATCTTTCCAGAGATATTCAATTGGGTTCAAGTCTGGGCTCTGGCTGGGTCACTCAAGGACATTTACAGAGTTGTCCTGTAGACACTCCTTTGTTATCTTGGCTGTGTGCTTAGGGTCCTATTGAAAGATGAACCTTCACCCTGGTCTGAGATCCAGAGTGCTCTGGAGCAGGTTTTCAGCAAGGATGTCTCTTTTCCTCGATCCTGGCTAGTCTCCCAGTTCCTAGAGGAGCTGGACTACCTGTGCAACCTGAATGGGCTGCAGGTACCACCTGATGCTACCAGTAGTGACAAGGACACTGAAGAATATTCAGTCAGGAAGAATAAGGAGAGAGCAATTGTCTGTGGCCACCACCTGCAAAACCTTTCCATTTTTTGGGAGTTTATCTTGCTGCTGGCTCTCCAGTGCACCTGTTGTCACTTTCATTTGCAACATAACAGGTGACATTGATTTATTGCTTATGCTTCCTTAGTGGACAGATTGTTCTCCAAGAAGTTTAATAGACTTGGTGTTACACTGTGATGATTGCGTGTTACCTTAATAATTTTGAGCATTGTGTTTAGTTAGCTAACTCAGGTAGACATACTGGCCCTCATTTATGAAACGTGCGTACGACCTGAAACAGGCGTAGGACAGGCATACGCGGATTCCTACGCAAAGCAAGGCATTTATCAATTTGAAAGTGAGCGTAGACTGACAAAAAATCTCATGTCTGGTCTGACCTCATGTAAAAATGTTCTCTAGTGTGACTAGCGGTGTTCATGGTATAACCACCCAGTTCAGTGAATTGTTGAACCAGCGATCATTGATGAATGTGTGTGCATCGCAACTACCCCATATTGCAAATTACATTTCAGAATTAAAAATTAATTATACATAGCACATAGCTATTAAGTGGTTTATTTTTTCCCTTTCACTACAGGATGGCCTAGAACATGAGGGCTTAATTAGGCATACAAAAATTTCAGTCCAAAAATCTTAATATGTATATTAGGTTAATTGATTTGTAATGACATTGGTGAAATGTTTATTCAGTTTTCTATTTAAACAAGTGTTTTGGCAGAACTGAAGTCGAAGCGATAGCAGATTTGTCTCTGTTAGAGGACCTTAATGTGCGCTCGCGACGTTGGGGTTACACTCTTGATACTTGTGTTTTAAAAGGAGCTAAGAGTTCTTTTTTCACCATTTAAATGGAAGAATGTGTCTGTGTATGTATGTGATATGTAATTTAGAGTTCAATACAGTGTTATAATTTAAGTGAACCATTCCCCAATTTTAGGAATAGGAGTCTTGGAATCTGCAGGATCTGTTCCCCCAATGGAAATTTCAATAACTTGATTACTTTTCAGGAGGACAGGCTGTTGTGAATTTCAACGAGTGGGAATCGTTTGGGAATCGCATTAGCTGTCTGTCCTTTTCCAACAACGTTATTCAGATACAAATTAACATTGTGTCATTATTTTTAACCATTTCTATTGCTTTTCATTTTATTCTGTGAACAGAAGTCAATGTTAAACAGGGGAGGAATTGATATTCATATAAATAACGACATAATAATTTTAAGATATATGATACACTGAATATAACTCACATTGGCATTAAAGCTTTTCACTTATAAATGTTAATATTGAAGAAATAGAATAGAGATGTTATTGTTTTGTTTTATCAGGAAAGAACAAGATACCAGTAGACACACAGAGAGATGTTATAAGCTATCTGTGGTTAACATTGACAATGACAGTGAATATAAAGTATGGAGAGAGAGAACATGAGGATGCTTTATTAACAAATGAGTTACGATGAATACATTGTGACTGAAGACTATGAGCAAATTTCAGGGCCGACCTGAGGCATAAGCGAACTAAGCGGCTGCACAGGTGACTGCATGGTACAAATAATGAACAATTACAAGAACCTGTTGATACTGTTTCTGAGAGGGGTTGGATTACAGGAGCCTACCCTAATTCAAGATATACACTCACCTAAAGAATTATTAGGAACACCATACTTATACTGTGTTTGGCCCCCTTTCGCCTTCAGAACTGCCTTAATTCTACGTAGCATTGATTCAACAAGGTGCTGAAAGCATTCTTTAGAAATGTTGGCCCATATTGATAGGATAGCATCTTGCAGTTAATGGAGATTTGTGGGATGCACATCCAGGGCACGAAGCTCCCGTTCCACCACATCCCAAAGATGCTCTATTGGGTTGAGATCTGGTGACTGTGGTGGCCATTTTAGTACAGTGAACTCATTGTCATGTTCAAGAAACCAATTTGAAATGATTCGAGCTTTGTGACATGGTGCATTATCCTGCTGGAAAGAGCCGTCAGAGGATGAGTACATGGTGGCCATAAAGGGATGGACATGGTCAGCAACAATGCTCAGGTAGGACGTGGCATTTAAAAAATGCCCAATTGGCACTAAGGGGCTGAAAGTGTGCCAAGAAAACATCCCCCAAACCATTACACCACCACCACCAGCCTGCACAGTGGTAACAAGGCATGATGGGTCCATGTTCTCATTCTGTTTACGCCAAATTCTGACTCTACCATCTGAATGTCTCAACAGAAATCGAGACTCATCAGACCAGGCAACATTTTTTCAGTCTTCAACTGTCCAATTTTGGTGAGCTCTTTTTGTAGTGGAGATGAGTGGTACCCGGTGGGGTCTTCTGCTGTTGTACCCCATCCGCCTCAAGGTTGTGCGTGTTGTGGCTTCACAAATGCTTTGCTGCATACCTCGGTTTTAACGAGTGGTTATTTCAGTCAAAGTTGCCCTTCTATCAGCTTGAAGCAGTCAGCCCATTCTCCTCTGACCTCTAGCATCAACAAGGCATTTTTGCCCACAGGACTGCCGTATACTGGATGTTTTTCCCTTTTCACACCATTTTTTGTAAACGCTAGAAATGGTTGTGCGTGAAAATCCCAGTAACTGAGCAGATTGTTAAATACTCAGACCGGCCCGTCTGGCACCAACAACCATGCCACTGACATTCAGTTTGGAGTTCAGGAGATTGTCTTGACCAGGACCAAACCCCTACATGCATTGAAGCTACTGCCATGTGATTGGTTGAGTAGATAATTGCATTAATGAGAAATTGAACAGGTGTTCTTAATAATCCTTTAGGTGAGTTTACAGAACAATGCAAACAGACTGTGGCCTAACTGAAGTCACCTATTGATGAAAATAGATAATTGCAAACAAGTGAAGTGTGTTTGATTTACAGGCCGGAGATTTAGGCTATCCACATTCAATGTGACTGATACCATTTCTGTTTCTGAAATGAGACCAATACCTTACAGCTTAAATGTTTAATTGGATTTGAGATCCTACTCATGTTAATATTAAACAATATTAAGCAATGATAAACTTTACAGATTTGATATTCGTTAACCCTGATGGATACTGAAGATCACTTATGTGCTGACTGAGATCTTATGCTGACGTGGAATTCTTCATTGATGGGATCATCATGAAGGACGACCAATTGCATTATTGATGTGAAGTACTGCTGGTCAATTTTCAACCCAGAAGAAGCATTTAATAAACTATTATATCTGCATCTCACTGAAGAGGAGCATTTACAGAGATTATTGTTATACCACACAGGATATAGCTACTGATTTTGGCATCCTATGGATGTATAGGGGATAGGGACCTATACTGTCTCATGTACTGACACTCCCTGCTGGATGATGTCATGTTACCACCTGCTGAGCTTGACAACAAGGTGGGAGATAGAGACAGGGGATCCATGGGTTTAGCTATGGCTGACAAGAAAGCAAAGAATATTACTGACATGCCGCTTCTTGCCATAGTTATTAGATTAGCCACAATTTTGTTTTGTGGAACATCTTTAGCTATATACTTGACTAAGCTACGAGACTGAATGCTAACATTGACAATGCTGATTTACTGTGGAAATCCATGGGTAGCACTTGGTGCGGATAGCATTTAGTGACACCCTGCTGGAGAACCGCTGCATTGCCTAGTGACCCATACATTTGCCACCCGGGTCAAAGAGTGGGGAGATGTAAAATAATAGGATTATTATAACAAGTTGAGTTGAGATTTTTCTAATCAGGGCTATTAAATCAAGATTTTCAGTTTGATATTTCAATTGGGAAACTTTCATTGACTTTTAGATATTATATCTCTTTAACTAGAGAGACTTGATTTGAAGAGACGAGTATAGATATGATTACTTTAGATTTTTTTATCCTAACCTTTGGCTAATAAGGTTTTTTGAAATATATTTAGATTATTCAAACCCTATACTATAAGGATTTTCAAATTAGGATCTACGACTTAGATTTTAATTTATCTAGCTTCTTTTAGCTTCTATATATTTTACTTAAAGCTTAACTCTCGCAAAAATGCAACCTAAGTCTTTTTTTGAATGTACTCGAGTCAAACTTTCATTTAAAAGCAAAGTTAGGACAAAACATAGGACGTGCTTACGCAAAGAAATATTCAGATTTATAAAACCGTGCGCACGCACGTCCTACGCCGTTTTCCCTTTATAAATCACAATCAACTCTAATACGTGGCGCATCGTTTGCGGCTTCATGTCACACCCATAGTTGGCCATAAATAGTCAGTGAAATGCCCCGAAATTAATATTAATTGATTAAGAAACCATGGCAAACACAGAGAGGAAAACCAAAAAAGAAACTTCACTCAATGTGAAGTAGAAATTATTGTTGGCAAGTTGGGAAAGAGAAGGAAAATGCTGTTTTGAGGGCACATTACTAATGTTAGAAAGGCATTGGAGTGGCAAAAGTTTGCAGATGCTGTGAATACCGCAGCCTGAGCCCAACCATGGCAGATATAAAAACTGGTCAGATATCAAAGTCAATGCCAAAAAGCGTCTGACGCTTCATTGCGAAAGTCTGCCATGGTTGGGGGAAAATAAGTTACATTAGTAAGCAACATGTCTGCATCATAAATTATTTGGACATTGATGGAATGAAAATGCTTACGATTAATGAAAGTATTTTCTTTCTCATTCGGTGCCCTTATGGCAACAAGAGTGCAGTAAATAGCACTGATACATTTGGGAAACTGGACATATAGCTGCAAATTGGGCTTTTGTGTTTGCCTGTTTACCCGCAGTGTGCCTTATGTAGGCTATTTATGCGACAAGCCTATTACACCTAACATGTCTGGCATAACCTGGCTAAGGGTTGGCTGAGATATCCCTGATCTGTTAAGCGTGCAGTACTAAACCTGTGTGAGTTGTGTCTTGGATCTTTCACCCAATTCTTTAGAATAACTCATGAGTCGCAAGTCTTTAGAATCATTAACCCGGATCAGTTGAGTCCTAATAAAATTCAATCTAAAATGATAAAAGCACCACAAACAAAACTCTTGTAACATTAGTTACTACTAGTCCTAGCCATCTTAGCTGCCAAAAGCTTTATAACTTACAATTTCATAGGCAAACACAACTCTAGTCAACTTAAGCAACCGTGTGAGCAGAGCGACAGTCCGAAACAGGTTATAGGAACTTCCCGATCCGCAAACTCAGCCGGAAACTTTGCAGACTCGCAGAACATGGGACTCATGAGTTGTCGAGGACTCGTGAGTTGTGGAGGACTCATGAGTTGTCGAGGACTCATGAGTTGTCGATCACTCATGAGTTGTGGAGGACTCGTGAGTTGTCGATCACACATGAGTTCTTGCGTGAGTCAGTCAATCGCATGAATCAGCTGGCTACCTTGTTTAAAATAATATACACTGTTCTGCACTTAGCATAGCTAGGCTTACTGTAGGTTTGGTGTATAAATGTAGTTTATTACAATGCAATTGGGTCGAGCAGCCAGTCGGAAACATTGCAAGCTCGGTACGCCTCGCAGACCATGGGACTCATGAGTTGTCGAGGACTCATGAGTTGCGGAGGACTCACAAGTTCGCGAAGACTCATGAGTTCCGAAGGACTCATGAGTTGCGAAGGAGTTATGAGTTGCGGAGGACTCACAAGTTCCGGAGGACTCATGAGTTCTTGCGTGAGTCAGTCAATCGTGCAAATCAGCCGGCTACGTTATCATGAGTGGATCTGTATCAGAAGAGCGAGTGAAGTCTCTCCTTGAGTCAGGGTAAAGCAAATCCACAACAAAAGCACTATTATAATGTAAATATTTATGATGTTTTTCTTAGCATTTATTATTTGCACATTTTGCATGTTTGTTCCATTTGATTGTTGTTTTTGTATTTAATATATTTTATTGTTATATTTATGTTTGTTCCATTTGATTGTTGTTTTTGTATTTAATATATTTAAATTTTTATATTTATTTTTGTTATATTATTGTTATAGTAATTTGCACATTTTACAGTTACTTCCTCTATAAATAACATTGGCTATGCCTGGCTAAGTGTTGTGTTTCTTTTTTCATGTGCCTTTAAAAAAAAAAATGTTACTAAACTCTGGAATAGTGAATCTGCACCGTGTGAATCCACAGAACCTCCTACTATACATTAGTGGTTAGAGAGAATGGGCTACAACTGAGTTTCCTTGGAGATTTGGCAATAATGACTCAAGTGACTCAAGTGACTCAATTGACTCAAGTCAGTTTAGTGAGTGACTCAGAATAACCCAATCCCTAAAATGAATCGAGTTTGCCAGGCCTATGCAGTACATTCAACGTTCCCGACCTTGCTCGCGCCAATGTGACTTCATGGGAGCGCCGTAACTATTTATACTCGTGCTTGGTGCTCGCGACACTAGTTGCAGTCTTCTCCTAAACAGAGGTTTCACAACTGAGAAGAGGCTACCGACTTTGATATTTCAACGGACTAGAAGAAGAAAAAGGTAAACAATGGCAGAACTGGCAGCAGCATTGACGTTAATGTCAACAGTGGCTAAGACTATCTTAACTGTGTTGTTATGAACCATTTACAGTTTTATTATGAACCACTAACTTTGTTATTATGAATCGTTTACTGTGCCCTCAAACTCGTCCATGCTTCCTGTTTCCATTTTGTTGCACGCCACTGAAAAAGAGTGGAGATCTATCTATCTATCTATCTATCTATCTATCTATCTATCTATCTATCTATCTATCCTTTATTTATATATCTGCTCCACCAGATAAACAAGATTTTGTTCTGTTTACCGTATTAACTGGGTCACAGTTGCCATGAAGGACCGTACATTTTCCTATCAGTTTGCTTTTTATAAATCCAATTATTTTCGTAGAAAGGGGCGTACGTCTTTTTTGTGCGTATGCCACGTTTATAAATGAGGTCCCTGGTGTTGCGACCGTCATCTGAGCACTAGTTCAGTGTTGGATTTTTTTGTTATATTTTTTGTGTGCATGTAGTCAAATATATATGACTTATCAGTGGATGTTTAAGGTGTTGTAGGTTTGACGTTAACTTGAAAAGTGTCTGATTTGCAAAATGTAAACACCTACTCCTGCCAGAAGATGGAAACAACACACAGCTAGATTAGTTTAATGAAACAAAGCAGGACACAAGACTGAGTGCCTGGACGTTGTAGTTAGGTGTGGTATATTCATTGAGCAAAGAGAAATACCACGTCAACCAATTCAGGATTCAAATCAACTGGTACATTAAAACTAATAACATATTCCACAAAAAGGAGGTTAAGTTTAACATTTTAATTCTGCCAAACATCTCCCCTAAAAAACAATATCAACAAATAACAAGGACATTTACAGAGCTGAATTAAATGCTGTTCACTGACAGGCTACATGTCTATTAGTATCTATTGTGTTCCACTTAGAATATACTGCACCATTGTCTGACATGAAGTAACAGCAGTGTGTCTCTGCATTGCTTTGCTCTCACTGCCGTGTTAGTCGTAGATGGTACTATTTTTGCTGCAGGGGAGGGTCTGCTCTCGATCTTTCTGGGATATGTTCATGGTTAGGTGCTTCTCTGTCAACAATAACCTGTATGAATCGGTTCATGCACTCACATCTTAGGAAGTTGTGTAGACCACAGCAAGCAAGAACAACTTCCTCCACTCTCTTGGGCCAAAGGTTGATGGTATCCACCAAATACCCCACCAAGCAATCCTGTCCATTACATCCAACAACATACAGGAACCTGTACTGGTACAATATTGTTTACTATGCGCTAACACGGCATATAACGTGATAACAATACACAGATCATACTCCTTGCTCAAATATACTATAAAACTGTACTATACTTATTGGGGCGCAGATGGCTCAGTGGGTAGGGAGTCAGACTTGTAGTCAGAAGGTTGCCAGTTCGATTCCCGACTGAGCCAAATGTCGTTGTGTCCTTGGGCAAGACACTTTACCCTAATTGCTCCCAGGTCGTTGCTGTAAATAAGAAACTGTTCTTAGTCAACTTACCTGGTTAAATAAAGGTTAAATTAAAATAAAAAAAATGACACCATGTGGTGAAGATTCAACTTAGCAGAGTACATAAAATCTGTCAGCCCTTCACTCAGGTGTTTCCACTTCAACGAGACTAAAGTTAACAATCTGAACAATAAACCGTCTGGCTGTAGAAGAACGTGACCTACATACTATGTCTTGAATAGAAAACTACCAAGAAGGAGGATCACTGACTGTCCAGGAGATGGCGGCAGCGTCATATATATAAACTCATCACCAACAAAAACTACCTGTATATACTACCTGAAATAACAGATAAACATTAAATATATATATAAATGAGTCCCAAAATAATAATCATGTAATGAAATCTCTATCATCTTTACAATGTGTAACATTTGTATATACTATTAAAATAAACTACTACACAATAAATTAAAGTCTTCCATAAAAGCAGGATCTAATATTTTTTATAAAATAATACATTGTCTTATAACTGTGGAAGACTTTTATTTAGCCTGCCTATATTTTAACACTGCTGGCTTTCATTTGACGGTTTGAAATGCACTCTATCGTAACAAATCTACATCCACACACATTTGGGAGTTGAGAGACACCAGACTACAATACACATTGTAAATGTCTCCAAATGTTTTGTTTATTTACCCAACGCTTTCCATGGACTATCAGTTCAGCTGCCTCTCAGCACACTTCTGCTTTTCTAGAGAGCAGCGTTATTTTTGTACAGTGAGATATACAAAAAGTTTACCATTGGTATTCTTATTATCACAAGAAAATCCGTATGTACAACATGAAACGTACATGCGAAATTAGCTCTATGAACGTTCAAACATTACATTAACTTTTCGTATTCATATCTTTATATCAGTGTCTCACACCGACAAAACTATATTGCTAATCTAACAAACGTGAGTTTGAAAATGATTTTATTGTACACAACTACACTGCTCAAAAAAATAAAGGGAACACTAAGATAACACATCCTAGATCTGAATGAATGAACTACTTTTATCTTACATGGTTGAATATGCTGACAACAAAATCACACAAAATTATCAATGGAAATCAAATTTATCAACCCATGGAGGTCTGGATATGGATTCACACTCAAAATAAAAGTAGAAAACCACACTACAGGCTGATCCAACTTTAATGTAATGTCCTTAAAACAAGTCATAATGAGGCTCAGTAGTGTGTGTGTGGCCTCCACGTGCCCGTATGACCTCCCTACAACACCTGGGCATGCTACTGATGAGGTGGTGGATGGTCTCCAGAGGGATGTCCTCCCAGACCTGGACTGAAGCATCCGCCAACTCCTGGACAGTCTGTGGTGCAACGTGGCGTTGGTGGATGGAGGGAGACATGATGTCCCAGATGTGCTCAATCGGATTCAGGTCTGGGGAACGAATGGGCCAGTCCATAGCATCAATGCTTTAACTTGCAGGAACTGCTAACTCACTCCAGCCACACTCCAGAGGTCTAGCAGTGTCTTGCATTAGGAGGAACCCAGGGCCAACCACACCAGCATATGGTCTCACAAGGGGTCTGAGGATCTCATCTCGGTACCTAATGGCAGTCAGGCTACCTCTGGCGAACACCTGGGTCACCATTACTGACCCACCGCCAAACTGGTCATGCTGGAGGATGTTGCAGGCAGCAGAATGTTCTCCACAGCGTCTCCAGACTCTGTCACGTCTGGCACATGTGCTCAGTGTGAACCTGCTTTCATCTGTGAAGAGCACAGGACGCCAGTGGTGAATTTGAATCTTGGTGTTCTCTGGCAAATGCCAAACATCCTGCACGGTGTTGGGCTGTAAACACAACCCCCAGCCGTGGACGTCGGGCCCTTATACCACCCTCATGGAGTCTGTTTCTGACCGGTTGAGTGGACACATGCACATTTGTGGCCTGCTGGAGGTCATTATGCAGGGCTCTGGCAATGCTCCTCCTGCTCCTCCTTGCACAAATTCGGAGGTATTTGGTCCTGCTGCTAGGTTGTTGCCCTCCTACGGCCTCCTCCACTTCTCCTGATGTACTGGCCTGTCTCCTGGTAGTGCCTCTCTGGACACTAAGCTGACAGACACAGCAAACCTTTTTGCCAAAGCTTGCACTGATGTTCCATCCTGGATGAGCTGCACTACCTGAGCCACTTGTGTGGGTTGTAGAATCTGTCTTATGCTACCACTAGTGTGAGAGCACTGCCAGCATTCAAAAGTGACCAAAACATCAGCCAGGAAGCATAGGAACTGAGAAGTGGTCTGAGGTCACCACCTGCAGAACCACTCCTTTATTGGGGGTGCCTTGCTAATAGCCTATAATTTCCACCTGTTGTCTGTTTCATTTGCACAACAGCATGTGAAATTGACTGTCAGTGTTGCTTCCTGAGTGGACAGTGTGATTGACTTGTTGTTTAAGTCTTCCATTTTTTTTTTTTGAGAAGTGTATTTCATAATAGGCACACAGTAACCATTCCACTACCATTGGGTATTTATTGACCTAAAATTTTATCTGACCTAGTTATGCACATATTATAAACAAAGTTTTGTTGTGATTAATGTATGTGAAACCAATATTCCTAAATATTTTATACTTTTTCAGATAATTAAAAACGTTGATTCTTCAACCATTCTACACCTGTCGAGGAGGGTAAATAGGACATTACTAATTAATAGAGGAGAAACATTAAAAACATACATTTTACTCTGAACACAAATAACAAATGAAAAGACAAACAACATCTTCTCAAACGTTCAAGGTAAACACCAAAATATATTGGCACCGGAAGGGTCTATGAATTATCCCTGAACAAACCTATGCTTTCCATTCCCTCTGTACCACATGGAGTCTTTCAAAAAGCAGTTGCACTTCCTGCAAATACATTTTTTTAAATGTCACACAGGTATCCTCCCTTGCAGCCTGGGGCATGTTCTTGAGTTTCACCACACCTAATTTGATAACAGAGGAGAATCAGTAAATTGAGCATGTAATACCACACCTAAGACAACATGACAGGTCATTGTCATATTAATCAACTCTAGGCAGTGCTTGAAGTGGAAATAAATGCCTGTACTTCCTCTTCCATAGCATTGGAATGGTATCAGAAGTATTACAGTACAATTTAATAACTTTTGATCTGAATATTGTGTGTATATGTTTTAAAGGAGTAGAGGGACATCGGAAGAAAATTAGAACGTAGTTGGCTGGGTAGGTGACAGCAAAAGTTTTATATTCAGAAATTCACAAATAATCATAATTGTGTCTAATTTTTATATTAAAAATATATATATATATTTTTGTTTTAAAGGAACACTCCAGAGCCCTGAACAACTGAAAAACATTGTGGAAGGTCATGTTTCAAACAGGACAGGTTGTAACGCCTAGCCCAGAGTAAATGGACTGAGACTGGACTCATTATTATATAGTAGTGTGTTTCAGTGTGTTTTGTGTTTTTTATTGTTCAGTGCTTGGCATGAAGGTTTAGTTTTCCTTAAAAATACATGTAATGTCACTTTAAGCCAAACGCTTCTCTCTTGCTTCAGTTTAGTTATCGCAGACACTGTGAGATCTGATTGCACATTCAAGGCAGCTGTGCCCCTTGGGCTATTAGGAAAGGCTATATCAGTTCACCGAGCAAGAGGGAAGCGTGGCGGCGAGGGGTGTTAGAACCGAGTTTATTGGAATGGCGTACTCGTGGGGTTCCAGTGTGGCCGAGTTGGAACAGGAGCTTGCCGAAATTCGGGAATTTGAAAGACAGACGCGAGGAGGGGGCAGTCTGGATACCGAGGTGGTGGCGGGTCGCGACAGCTGTGCCGTGAGAGAAGTCGGCATGGAAGGGAGTTTGGAAAAGAGTGTGGGTGTTGTAGGTGTGGGGGTTAGTTTTGAGGAGTCACATTATGTACGGAGGAAGAAGACACGTGCACTGAAGAAAGAGGGTGGTGAGGGTAGTTCGGGAGAAGGTGAAGGGACGGCACCTGGTGGTGTGGAGCAGGAGTATAAGGTTATTGTGGTGTTTGCAGCCCTGACAGGTAAGGTGTTACACCCGGTGTCACTCACTGCGGCGATTAGGGATCAGGTTGGGAGGGTAACTGATGCTAGGTGTTGGAGTGGTGGAAGGGTTCTTATTGTGGTGGGTAGTGGGGCTCAAAGTGAAGTGTTGAATGGAGGTAAGGTGAAATGTTTGGTGCCTGGGAGTGTGGTGAAGGTGAGAGCGGTGATCACGGCTGTTCCAGAGAATATGTCTATGGAGGAGCTGAAGGAAGTAGTGTCGGGAGGGGTTGTGCTGGATGCGAGACGGAAGGGCAGTAGGGCACTGGGGTTAGAGAAGGTTAGTCCCACGGTGTTGTTGGAGTTTGGAGGGCTGTTGATGGGTAGGGTGCACTTAGGTTTTCTTCGTTTTTATGTGAGGGAATATGTGGCACCGCCACTGAGGTGTTTTAAATGAGAGTATATGGGGCATGTGGAGGCTGTGTGCAGAGGGCAGGGTAGGGGGAAGGTGTGGTAGGTGTGTGGGTCCACGTGAGTATGGCAAGTGTGGGGTAGGGGACAAGATGAGGTGCTGCAATTGTGGTGGGGAGCACAGTGCTGCGTTTAGAGGGTGTGTGGTTCAGAAGAGGGCAGCAGAGGCACAGCGGGTTAAGGTGGTGGATAAGGTCACAAATGCAGAAGCAGTGCGGAGAGTGGGGGGCCTTGGATTGAGTGTGCAGGTGGAGAAGGAGCGGGGTGTAGGGCCGGTGTTGGAGGTGGGTTTGGGGATTCACAAAGTGGTGTTGTCTGAGACGTGTAAACATACATGAGTGTGTGGTTGGTAAGGATTCGTTGGTGGTGGGCAGGGTTGAGGTTTGGGCGTTTCTGTGTAGTGTGGTGAATAGATGTAGTCAGGTTAAGGGAAGGAACACTAGGATTGATGTTGTGGTGGGTGCTGCTAGGGAGTTTATGGGTGTTACTGACGTCATGGGGGAGATGGTTCACGAGTTAATGAAGGGGAAGGGGGAGGGTAGGTAGTGGGATGTGGGCGGTGCTGGGGGTGGATGGTGGGCTGTATTAATATTTCTTAGGGTGGGGGGTTGAGTTGGGTGGCCTTGAATTTGGTGGGCCGTGACCGGCCTCACACTCTGGTACAGTTGGTGGCAGTATATGCACCGTGAGTCGGTTGTGATCCGCCAATAAACCAATGAAGAAGAATTAGAAGAACGGAAGCGTGTTTCATTGATTGTATGTATTATACTGCTTGCTGGTTTAATGAATGGACCCCTCCTGACACATATATATTTTCTGGACTGTACTACTGTTCCGTTAATCGATGTAAGTACTTTCGTATGTTTAAAGATAGATAGCCCAGGTTCCTAGTGTATACACGTATTGTGCTGTGGAAAGAGCACAGTGTAGCACTAGCCTTTGTTTGCTACTATTATATTTCCATGAAAGCTTGTTAGGACCTGGATGTCTCTTATTAAACACTGAAACGCAGTCGTAATAAACAGCCCGGTAGCCAAGCAGAGACCTTTGCTTTAGCTCTGGAGTTTTTTTGTCTGGCCCTAAGTATTTTGAAGCTTACTTGCACAGCCAACAAACTGTCAATGAAACATGCACAGCAGAAACTAATGCTTCTTTCCTTGTTTGACTTCTCAGAAGTTAATCACCATGGTTTGTTTCAAGCCAAATGACTAAGGTGACACTGGCATATGTCCCATAACAAATTTCACAAATTCTGAGAAGTGCCAGATCCTGGTCCGGCAGGATTCCCTTCAAATAAGCTGATCTGAAATGTAAATAACATTCTTCTGTCCTTGAGCAAGTCAGTTAACCGTAAATGCTCCAAGGGTGCTCATTATGGCAGCAGCTCACACGTTCATAGCATTTTTTTTCAAATGCAAACTTATTTGAACCTGAATGCTGCTATTATTAGCTCCCCACAGCACCAGTGAGCCCTGTCTAGGATCCCACAGCACCAGTGAGCCCTGTCTAG
>JACXGM010017172.1:0-19932 GCA_016801145.1 Umbra pygmaea
TAAATATTATATGGATAATTAAGGTGTTGTGAAGTGATGAATATTATCCTTTTATTAAGCATGGCCCAAACATAACCTCTTGTTGAATTAACACAAACGTTGTTATTGAAAATAAATATGTTGTCTTTTAAAATGTCTTTTTTTTGGGGGGGGGGATTTTTGACCTCAGTATTTGTTAAATCCTGGTTACGGCCTTGCCCACAAGAGTCCTCTTTTGGTCTCTATGGAATAGACAGACCCACAGGAGTCCTCTTTTGGTCTCTATGGAAGATGGACATGGTCAGAAACAATGCTCATTGCTCAGGTAGGTCATGGCATTTAAACAATGCCCAATTGGCACTAAGGGGCCTAAAGTGTGCCAAGAAAACATCCCCAAAACCATTACACCACCACCACCAGCCTGCACAGTGGTAACAAGGCATGATGGATCCATGTTCTCATTCTGTTTATGCCAAATTCTGACTCTACCATATGAATGTCTCAACAGAATTTGAGACTCATCAGACCAGGCAACATTTTTCCAGTCTTCAACTGTCCAATTTTGGTGAGCTCTTGCAAATTATAGCCTCTTCCTATTTGTAGGGTAGTTGAGTGGTACCCGGTGGGGTCTTCTTCTGTTGTAGCCCATCTGCCTCAAGGTTGTGCATGTTGTGGCTTAAGAAATGCTTTGCTGCATACCTTGGTTGTAATGAGTGGTTATTTCAGTCAAAGTTGCTCTTCTATCAGCTTGAAGCAGTTGGCCCATTCTCCTCTGACCTCTAGCATCAACAAGGTATTTTTGCCCACAGGACTGCCACGTACTGGATGTTTTTCCCTTTTCACACCATTCTTTGTAAACCCTAGAAATGGTTGTGCGTGAAAATCCCAGTAACTGAGCAGATTGGGAAATACTCAGACCGGCTCGTCTGGCACAAACAACCGTGCCATGCTCAAAATTGCTTAAATCACCTTTCTTTCCCTTTCTGACATTCAGTTTGGAGTTCAGGAGATTGTCTTGACCAGGACCATACCCCTAAATGCATTGAAGACACTTTCATGTGATTGGTTGAGTAGATAATTGCATTAATGAGAAATTGAATGGGTGTTCCTAATAATCCTTTAGGTGTGTGTGTAATATATAGATATAGATATATATAGATATAGATATATATAGATATATATAGATATAGATAGATATAGATATAGATATATATAGATATAGATATATATAGATTTATATAGATATATATAGATATATATAGATATAGATATAGATATATATAGATATAGATATAGATATATAGATATATAGATAGATAGATAGATATAGATATATAGATAGATATAGAGATATAGATAGATATAGAGATATAGATAGATATAGAGATATAGATAGATATAGAGATATAGATAGATATATATATCTATATATATAGATATATATCTATATATATCTATATATATATAGATATCTATCTATATCTCTATATCTATATATATAGATATATATAGATATATATATAGATATATATATAGATATATATATAGATATATATATAGATATATATATAGATATATATAGATATATATAGATATATATAGATAGAGATAAATATTAAGAAATAGGTTTATTGGAGGGTCTTAGTGAAGTTGAAGCGTTGCAGGACAGTCTACGTCATGATAGTCAGCAGTTCAAGCCTGACTGGGTTCTCCAGCTTTCCCCGGACTGCCAGGATGAGGCAGCACAAATTAGCGTAGCACTGGGATACATAAGCAGAATCGTCTATATTGCCATGTTGCCCTCCAGCACCTCCTTGTGTGCAGATCGGCCTCCTGTAAAATGAAATGACAGAGATGTAGGAAATGACAGATGTAGGAAATGACAGAGATGTAGGAAATGACAGAGATGTAGGAAATGACAGAGATGTAGGAAATGACAGAGATGTAGGAAATGACAGAGATGTAGGAAATGACAGAGGTGTAGTTAAGGAATCATCGCGTACATGACCTGACTTAGATGAACCATGTGCAAGCCCCCCAGCATTCTTCATCTGTCCAAGGAGTTGCCTGTTGTTGTTCTCCCAATTATTTATACTTTCTGTAAGGTATTGAGGCATACAATTGTTTTCCTCTCTCTATACATGTTGTATATTTGTGCAAATCCTCTCACTCCACCAGTCATTCAAAAAAGCTTACAATGCACAAACCATTCTCTGATCTCAGTGCGGTGCGCTTTGATGTGGTCATTGGAAAATAGGCATTAGAGTACTTTAATTAGAATACATCAGTTGATTGATTGCCATTATGTCTTGTCCGCTCATACAAGATAAGTGGGGGGGATGGAGTTGGGACCAGGAGTATGTAGGCTAGATTTTTACAAATTAACAAGTGAAATCGTAATTTAACAAGTACAGAGATTAATTAACAATTAGTCGCGTGATGTCTTTGCTATGCAACCGATGTGTGTGTTCTGTGATTTTTATGTTCTCAAACATGGTATTGAGATGGATATCTATCGTTAGCCTTTCTCCAAATGCACAGTGGTCAAGCTGACACCGCTATGTTCTACACACTGCTCACTTGCTGTTAACACGTCATCAAAAACGCTGTCTAAATTGTGCATATAGAAAGGTTGCTGTTTATTTGACAATCTAACATAGTAATATTGAAAGTATTTCTGACATTTAATAGCCGGACAAAAGGATGGCTTTGTTTTATTCAATTACATGTGATGTGACTGACTTAAAGAGATGTTGTGACGTGAAGAAAGATGAAAGAAGAAATGAATGTTTGAGTTCAAAATGCAACTGCTTAAAAAGAATAGTCAGGTTCAAGATGAATGACAGGTGAAATTCAGTGAAATGGAGTGATTCTATTACCATGGTAACCCTTAAGTGCTAGCTAAAACCTTTTGTCACATTTGATGTTTTGGTTTAAAGACTCTCACTAATGTTAAGAAATGAAACAGTATATAGTGTTAATTCTGACTAGGATTACATAGATTTTTTGAGAAATTTGTCACCTATTAGCTGGTTAAACTCTGTGACTGGTGCGTTTTGAATCTACCTGCCACAGTGCATGTCTGACCAAAACGTTTGTTTGAGGCCCTGATGTATAATACGGTAAGGGCACTGTTGAATTTGTGCTTTTGAAAGCATTTGAATTGGTAGTTTATTCTAGATGGCCTAAATTCCCTGGCTGATGGCCTTGCTGTCCTTACAAAAACCCCTCCCTAAATACAAGTGGAAAAAATACTAATTAAATTTCTCCCAAAATGGTTACAATACATTTCCTGGTTTCAATGTGCCTCATAAAGAGAGACGTATTACTCATTCCTTTGTAATTGCAGACATGCAAGTTAATCAAAAATACTTGGGACAAGTAGCTTTTGGTGTCAGACAAGTAAAAAAAATCTTACTCGTCAAAAGGATCAGTGGCCAAAAAAGTGACCGGGAACCCCTGAACATCACTGGTTTTTTCACTTTCACTGGTTGAATTTAATGGTACAATTCACTGGTACAGTTCACTTTCACTGGTACGTTTCACTGGTCATCCCAGAAGTCCACACTTCCTTTTGTTCAGTGTTTCTTTCAGTACTGTGCAGCCAAGAACTGGACAGTAAAACACTCTAAGATTGGATGTAACAATCTAACAACTAAGGAACAGTTGTTAATCAGTGTACTTGTTAAGGTTTTTCTTATCTAAATGTATTTATATGCATATATATCACTGTTTCCCTTAGGAGGTTTTTAGCAGTGTGGGCAAGCCAATATCAAGCCCCCCTGCACCTTCAATTTCAATACATTTTAAGACCCCAATCTCCCGCTCCGTTGTCCCCTCACTCGCAAGCAAGACCCCAAGGTATTTGAACTCCTTCACTTGGGGTAAGGACTAATTCCCTACCTGGAGTAGGCACTCCATCGGTTTCCTGCTGAGAACCATGGCCTCAGATTTAGAGGTGCTGATCCTCATCTCAGCTGCTTCACACTCGGCTGCGAACTGATCCAGTGAGGGCTGAAGTTCACAGGCTAATGATGCCATTAGGACCACATCATCTGCAAAAACCAGCGATTAGATTCCCAGCCCACCGAACTGCAACCCAACCTCACCCTGACTACGCCTCAATATCCATTCCATAAATACTACAAACAAGATTGGTGACAAAGCGCCTACCCTAACCTGAAACAAGTCCGACTGAATGCAGAGAACCCGGATGCAGCTCTCGCTTTGGTCATACAGAGTTTGGATGGGACCCCCTCACCCCATACTTCCGCAGCACCTCCGCCAGTATCCCGGGGGACCCGATCATACTCCTTCTCCAGATCCACAAAACACATGTAGACCAGATGGACATACTCCCAGGCCCCCTCCAGGATCCTTGCGAGAGTATAGATCTGATCTGTTGTTCCACGGCCAGGACGGAATCCACATTTTTTCTCTTCAACCTAGGGTTAGACTATCGTCCGAATCCTCCTTTCCAGCACCTTGGAGTAGACTTTACCAGGGAGGCTGAGAGGTGTGATACCCCTGTAATTGGCACACACCCTCTGGTCCCCCTGTTTGAACAGGGGAACCACCACCCCAGTCTGCCACTTCTTTATCACTGTCCCAGACTTCCACGCAATGTTGAAGAGGCCTGTCAACCAAGACAGCCCCTCCACACCCAGAGCTTTCAGCGTTTCTGGACTGAGCTCATCAAGTTTGCCACTGTGGAGTTGTTTGACTAGCTCAGTGACTTCTTCCACCAGGGAAATTGACGACAATAACCCATCATCCTCTAGCTCTGCCTCCAATATAGAGTGCGTATTTGTTGGATTCAGGACTTCCTCAAAGTGCTCATTTCACCGACCTATTACCTCCACCGTTGAGGTCAACAAAGTCCCATCCTTACTGTATACAGCTTGGATGGTTCCCCGCTTCCCCCTCCTGAGGTGGTGAACGGTTTTCCAGAAGCATCTTGGTGCTGAGCAAAAATCCTTCTCCATGTCTTCTCCGAACTTCTCCCACACCCGCTGTTTTGCCTCTTTCACGGCTGCAGCACTTCAGGCCCTTCGGTACCCTGCAACTGCCTCCGGAGTCCTCCGGGATAACATATCCCAGAAAGACTCCTTCTTCAGTTGGATGGCTTCCCTGACCACCGGTGTCCACCACGGTGTTCGTGGGTTACCGCCCCTTGAGGCACCCAAGACCCTAAGACCACAGTTCCCCACTGCAGCTTCAGCAATGGGAGTTTTGAACATTCCCCACTCGGGTTCAATGCCCCCAACCTCCACAGGGATGTGCGAAAAGCTCAGCCGGAGGCATGAGTTGAAAGTCTGTCGGACAGAGGCTTCCAGATGTGCCCAGTTTACCTGCACTACCCGTTTGGGCTTACCAGTTATGAAGGTCTTCCCCCACCCCCTGACCCAACTCACCACCAGATGGTGATCGGTTGGCAGCTCCGCCCTTCTCTTCACCATAGTGTTTAAAACATGCAACTTCATGACATTTCATAAAATTCTGAAGCAGCAGCTGCGGCTGCTAAATGTACATGGCGGAAACCCTGTATATATTTATCATTTTTATACTCACCCCATACGGTGAATCTATTCTAAATTCGCTTTGGGTATTTTTGTTTACTGCATGTGAAACTTGAGTCATCTCTGAACTGTCATGCTTTTGCCAGTTTACCAAAATGACAGTCCGTTGTCAGTTGACTGTTTTGGATATAGAATACTTAACATTTTAAAATTAATATTCAACCCCCCTCTATCTCCAGGTTATTCTGTGCTCAATAAAATATCCAGGAGACAGACTTAGCAGCAGCAACATGCCCCTGTGCATCTGTCCTAGCAGCAGCAACATGCCCCTCTGCATCAGCTAAGATACACACTCAGGTGAGTGGTTCAGACCAACATGGTACCAACATCACCATGCACACACAACCATAGACACCCACACTGTCCTTACAGATAATCACACATACAATCGGCACCCAAACACACAATTTCTACATTTACTTTGTACATTTGAGTAATTTAGCAGACAGTCTTATCCAGATTGACTTAGTCAGTACAGGTACAGATGTGCTCATACGTTTGTATACCCTGGCAGAAATTGTGAAATTCCGGCATTGATTTTGACTATGACTTCATGCAATAAATCTGACTGTTACGTAAGGATAGTGATCATATGAAGCCATTAATTATCACACAGTTGTTTGGCTCCTTTGTAAACTATACTGATAACAGAAAACACCCACATGGCCCTGGTCAAAGTTTACAAACCCTTGAATGTTTGGCCTTGTTACTGACACACAAGGTGACACAGGTTAAAATGGCAATTAACGGTTGTTTAATTAGTGTCCATGTATGAATTGTTAATGAGTTTGTTAACTCTCACGTGGATATACTGAGATATGGGGAGCAGAAAAGAACTGTCAAAAGATCTGCGTAATAAGGTCCTGGAACTGCATAAAGTTGGGAATAGATATAAAAAGATATACAAAGCCTTGCAAATGCCAGTCAGTACTGTCCAGTAGGGCTGGGCAATATATCGAGTATTGTTGGTATATTCGAGCTTGCTTTTGAGCAGGATATGAAAAAGGCCTATATCGTGCTAGTCAAATACATGTTTGTCTACACCCATATTTGTTTCTGCGCACGTACACTTAAAAAACAGCCCTGTGTCGTGCTTTCTGCGGAGCTCCTTTCCGGGAGCTTGGTCAGGGTTAAATGCATGTAAATGTAACACACATCCACAAATCAGTCTAACACCCTTGCCCGTCTACATTAAATGGCTTAGAGACATTCAATCTCATGAAGGTTAACATTGAAGCGTAGAAATAATATGCTGCGAGAGGTAGCCTACTCGCATGATGAAACATTTCCAGCACCTTAGACACAATCACGCAGTAGAACGGGAGAAGTGTGGATATGGAAGAGAATTTGGAAAGCTGGTGGCTCCAGCAGAGACGTTGAGCAAACTGCTGCAGTAACATCATTTTTTCTTGATCGTTTTAAAATAAACACAGAGCAGCAAAATCGGAGCAAATCTTAAATGTAGGCACAAATTATATGTGACCATGACATGTTTAAATACATATCACCCGTCGTTTTTATTAGATCGCTTGTATTTATTTTTTAACCTGGTGGATACATATATATATATAATTATTTCATATTGTGTCTTTATTTATGTGACCCACTGTTAAAACCTCTGCATACAAAATAGAGCTGAAATATTTGTCATACTTACTCACCACATCTAATATGATTGATAATTATTCTTTTACTAACATGCATTTGAATATTAAATTGGCAGAGATTTGTTTTCCAAAACAATTTCTGTGTTATGCACACCTCTTTGACAAAGAAAGTGCAATTCTTCACTTTTTAATTTTAATAAAGAAATCCCCTTTTTTTTCTTTACATATGTGTACACATTTTCCAAACTTTTGAAATAACTAAATATTGACATATTTATCGTAAGTATATTGTTAAAGCTACAAAATATGGCCCGAAAAGATTATCTAAATATATCGCCCAGCCCTACTGTCCAATCACTTATTAAGATGTGGAAGATTCAGGGATCTCTTGATACCAAGCCAAGGTCAGGTTGTCCAAGAAAAATGTCATCCAAAACTGCCAGAAGAATTTTTCGGGTTACAAAGAAAAACCTCGGGAGACATACAGGCTGCTCTGGAAAAAGACTGTGGCTGTTTTAAGGAGCACAATATGACAATACTTGAACACAAATGAGCTGCATGGTCGAGTTGCCAGAAAGAAGCCTTTACTGCGCCAGTGCCACAAAACAGCCGGTTACAATATGCCCGACAACAACTTGACATGCCTCACAGCTTCTGGCAAACTGTAATTTGGAGTGATGAGACCAAAATAGAGCTTTATGGTCACAACCTTAAAGTGTAACTAAAGCCAAAATGCAACCTATGGTCTTTTTTTAATGTACTTAAGTCAAACTTTCATTTAAATTCATAATTAGGACGGAAATGCCACTTAAGATTTTCCTCATTTTTGGTTTTGGTCAAATCACATTTTTAACAGGAGTGATTGGGGCACTAATATGATAGCATCAAAATCACTATTTTTAAAACTCTAAGAAGGCTCGACACAACATGAAACTTTGGTCGAAGTATCACCAGGGGCTGGACACATGAACTCGAGCATTGAGAACATTGTTTGTGTACACAGATTAGGCCTACACTATAAAGAAAGGTTTTGTACAAAAAAGACCTTTCGGTTGCGTTTTGGCGAGAGTTACGCTTTAAGCGCTGTTTGGGGAGGGTTCAACTATGGTGAAAAGAATACCATTCATCACCCCACTGTGAAGCATGGTGGTGGCTCACTGGTGTTTTGGGGGTGTGTGAGCTCTAAAGGCACGGGGAACCTTGTGAAAATTGATGGCAGTGCAGCTTGTTATTAGACAATACTGGCAGACAATTTGCATTCTTCTGCACGAAAGCTGGGCATGGGACGCTCTTGGACTTTCCAGCACAACATTGACCCTAAACACGGCCAATTTGACCCTCCAGTGGTTACAACTGAAAAAGTTGAAGGTTCTGGAGTGGCCATCACAGTCTCCTGACCTTAATATCATCAAGCCACTGGGGTTCATGCAAGATGACTGCTTAACCTGGAGGCATTTTGCTAAAACGAATGGGCAGCTTTACCACCTGCAAGAATTCAAGGCCTCATAAACAACTATTACAAACAACTGCACACTGTCATTGATGCTAAAGGGGGAAATACACCATATTGAGAACTGAGGGTATGCAGACTTTTGAACAGGGGTCATGTCATTATTTTCTTTGTCATGTTTTTTTATGAATGTGCCACTTTGTTATGACTTACAGTTATGAATCCCATAAGAAAGAAAAAAACATTGTTTTTCCTGCTTACTCATGTTTTCTTTAGAAATGGTACATCTATTACCAATTCTCTAGGGGTATGCAAACCTTTGAGCACAACTGTACATTGCCTGGAGCAACTGAGTGTGAGGTGCCTTTGGTTGGGTTTTGAGTTAACTAGATATGCTGTGAAATCTAATAAATTAGTAATCCCATTTCAGCTTTCTGAGGAAAAACATTTTAATTCCACAAGACAGCTTGATCCATGGTTTAATTGAGGCAATATTTACATTGCAAAAACCACTGACTCAATTGTGGCTTTAAAGCCTTTTTAGAGAAGGTAACTGGATTTGTGGGTGTTAAAGTCATCAAACGTGGTGGTAATATCTGCTCTGAGTATGAGGTCCAATAAGCATGAGGGACTGTTTACCAACCACGAGTGCTGTACATGGCACCAGTTTTTCATATATGGAAATTTGGTGCTATAAAGGTTGGCAACACGTCCATGTTTGCAGGATGTATAGTGACTATGTTTACTAGTGCACCCTGGGTAAAGGACACGTTTATGGCCATGAATTCATCAGGCTTAAGCAATGTTATACACAGGCTAAACATGCCAGTTTATTATCATGTGTTTTCTTTTCTTTACTGTAATTGTCTTTTGAAGTCAGGGTTCTGACGTGATCGTATATTTGAGCATGTTAGGCTGTTCATTTGGGCACAACATTTTTTTTCAGAAGGTTTTAATGAATTTGTGTTAAAGCATTAATATGACCCTTGACCCTAGGCTCTTTGAGTCAGAGAGTGATCACATTCTCAATCCAGTACTGTTCTCGTCCGCCTTCTAGGTTACGAAACGGACAGACGGACACCGCAATCGTCTGTACCCCTGTCCAAGACCTGTCTTTCCAGCCAATCAAATGCACCCTGACAAAAAGCTGTCCAATCATGGCAAGCAAGTGAGCAGTGACAGCCAATCTCAGCTCCCGAATGTGACCCAGGGGGCCAATAAGGGTCTGGGGGTGGGCAACCATGGGCTTAAAGCCAATCAAATCACTCCTGGCAACACTGGGCTCAAGGCAGTTAACCAATCGGTGAGTGGCATTGGAGGAATGATGAAGACTAAGAGAGAGAGGAGCGTGTCCATCGAGTCTGGAGAGCAGAGAGACTCCATAACCCCCCTACTGGAGACTAAAGGTACTGCTAACACACACACACCAGTAGTATGTTGAAGCACAACCAGAGGCTGCAGTTTTAGGACCCCAGTTCTAGGACCGCAGTTTCAGGACCCTAGTTTTAGGACCGCAGTTTCAGGACCCTAGTTTTAGGACCGCAGTTTCAGGACCCCAGTTCTAGGACCGCAGTTTCAGGACCCCAGTTCTAGGACCGCAGTTTCAGGACCCTAGTTTTAGGACCGCAGTTTCAGGACCCTAGTTCTAGGACCGCAGTTTCAGGACCCCAATTCTAGGACCGCAGTTTTAGGACCCCAGTTTTAGGACCGCAGTTTCAGGACCCTAGTTCTAGGACCGCAGTTTCAGGACCGCAGTTTCAGGACCCTAGTTTTTTTGTGTTGACGCTTGAAACTTATACAGTAATAACCGTCCTGTATATAGACTTTTACTAATTTAGAGGTTTTTGTTAATTTAAATAAATGTTATAGACAGTGGAAGGTTAGACAGATAAATTATGTCCACTAAAGATGAAAATATCCAGATATTCAGTTGGGCTTCACTCTTCACACAGTAGCATATTAATATATTTTAGATGGGCTTAACAGCAAGGTTTTAGAGTGGTTAAGGTTAGGGTAAGGGTTTTGGTAAGGCTTATGGATGTAATGAGAGAAAGTACAAATCGCCTGTCTGTATCACGCTGCAATCTAGACATAAAAACGACGGTCCTGAAACTGCAGCCTCCAGTTGTGCAGGAACACCCTTCACACACACACACACACACACACACACACACACACACACACACACACTATAACCATTTAATTGGGTACTAAAGTTACTGCTAACACAAACATTGTCCATTTCAAATGAAGACTTCAGGGCAGTGGTTTTCAAACCTCTCCTCGGTGCATACCAGACGTACCACAGTTTAGTTGCAGCTGCTAAACTAGCTCACTGTATTCTTTAATCAAGGGCCTGGTAATTAGCAGATGAGTTGAATCAGGTGTGCTAATTCAGAAATAGATCAAATACATGGAACGGCTAGTGTTCCCCAAGGAGAGGGTTAACAGGCACTGTTTTAGGGTATTAACAACAGATATTCTATGAAAATCATGAAATCTTCCCTAACCTATTATCCCAAAACCCCACTGCAGTCTAACTCTGGATTTAACCACTAACATTCACCCTGAATGAACCGGTGTTAACTATTTTCACAAAGGGTCTAGTGTCTGCAGGTTTTTAACTCTTCGTACCAGAGTGATTAGGTCACAAATTGGTTAGGATCTCCCCTCACATGGAAGTCTGTCTGAAGTGGGCTCTAATTCAAATGAAAAGTCCAAAACCAGCGTACACTAGGCCCTTCGTCACAGCATTATTTCATACTGTACACGACATACAGCCTCTATCACTTAAACACACACACACACACACACACACACACACACACTGAGACAGTAACCACCACACACACATGCTTAGAGTGTGGCTGGTGCAGATCTGTTAAACCGATGAGCAGCGGTGGAATGTACACATTGACGTTTCATCAGTCCTCTGCCTGTACGCAGTACTTGGTGTGTACATTTTGTATGTAATGCTGTGTGTCTGTGCTCTTCTGTCATTGGCTTCCGTAACAGCAAGTCACTCTGGAAAACACATGGTTGAAACTGTGTGTATTTCCGAATTGTGAAACTCTGAAAAAATATTATCTTGCATTTTAAAAATGGAGGTGTATTAGGGTGACAAGACGTTCCATTTTTTTCCTGGGAAAGCCCCGCATTTCAATCCGTTTCCAGGTGTCCAGACTTATTTAGAAAAAATAACGTTTTGTCCCGTATTTTCAGTTGGTCCTGTTTCCATTCAAATGTGACAGGTATCATGATTGTCTTAAAGAGCTTTCTAGTATACAATCTGCATGTACTGTAACTAAGATCCAATCACGCTTTCGTTCCCACAAGCTACCAAGCACCTTTGTGTGTGAATCGTAACAAACGTAATGAATGCTGATGCAATACAATATATTAACTAACATTTGCTGCATTGACTAACGTTATAATGTCTAAAATATTATTTTCACTGATTGACTCTATACGAACACCAGAAAAATCCCAACTCGCTTTACCAACCATGAAGACGATGTTATTTTGTCTTAAAGTGCACAGCTTTCAAGCTCATTAAAGACAAACAGACTGTTAAAGATGGCCTCAAGCGAAAAGTACAGGCCACCTGACTCCGCCCCCAGATTCAAATGAGCAGGCTACTAGGCCTAATTCTGTTTGCTTTTTTTTTACAGTGGTTGCTAGGTACACCTGAACTTTAGGCTGTGTTAATTTTACAGAGTATAACATTTTCATGTTATTCGGAGTGCACATGCTCTTTTATTTAAATCAAATTCATTGTACATAAGATACAAAATATTTTACAACCTATGCTATAACATGCTCCACCTCCTGTATATTTATACACTACTACACGCTATCACTCTTTACCACTGGTACGCCTTACTAGAGGTCGGCAAATTGATCGGCTTAATTCATAAATAATTATTAATGGCTGATTTCTTTTGGAGGAAGAACATCCTCTAGTGTTACAAATAGATAGCAAACTACGAGGAAATTGTGTGCAGCCCATGTGTCGTGAGCTGCTCTTTGTCACAAGCTGCAGCATCTAAAGTCTCGAGGAAGTTTTGTGGCTCCAGAGAAGCCAGGGTAAGTTTATAGCTAGAATGAAACTGATCTTTCAGCAGAGATATAAAATCAAAGAGCCACATGGTGGTAATAAGCTAGAATAGTGGGTAGATGTTTACTGAATTTATTCCAAGAAAACTATTATTTTTTTTATCAACAAACTTTTATTCGATCTTCTCTCTTCCACATAGGAAGGCAATAAGGGAAATGAGACCCATTTTATATCTAAACTTCTTCTCAAGGGTTAACTAAGTTATAGCTACAGTATATGCCTTACATATAATAAATGAGGGGTTTTATCATTTATCAAATTAGCCTACAATACGTTAACATTGGGTAGTGACACCAAATGACTGCTGGTTTAATTGATATGGCCATTCGGCAACGCGCAATCGCGTTCAAACCTATACAAAAAAGACATGTTTTTAACCTCCATATTTAATTAAAAGGCATTTGTGTTAACAGGGAATGTAAGTCGCTAGTGTTATCAAACACGGTTTTCAAAGAATTTCTGACTTTGAGTTTAACAGCAAAAAAAATAGGAATTATTTTAAATCAACTGTGCGACGGTGGCGAAAAGAACTTTTCGTTCTGAATCCTTGAGCAAGAGAATTATTTCTGTAGTCCCATGTATCTCAGTTAAAGTTTTTGTTATGTTTCTATTCATTGTTGTATATTGGAGGTTACATTACAGCTGATTGAAAAGAATAGTCCGATTAAAACTAGTGATGTCCAGGGAGTCTTCCCCATTAAACGACACCCACAAATGATATATAATATCCACATCGATGTTTTGTATGTCCACAATATTGTTTATAATTTGCAGGTGTCAGTGAGCAGCAAGTATAAAATGGGAATACTGTAATTATTTGATGACATTTTATGAATTAGAACTGTCCATAACAACCCTTTATCAGGCACATATCAGTTTAAACCCAAAGTTTGTCATTTCAAAATACATTTGCATTTCTGTGCATCTACAGTACAGTAACCAAATAATTGAAGCCAGTTGGTGATTTCTGACCTGTATTTCTTAGGGAATCTTTTAATAGGAAAAGTTATATGAAATACAAACCTTACTATGCCCATTATTAAAATATGATTTACTGCATGTGACTAAAAATAATTGGCCAATTAATTATGATCAGCTTTTTTGGTCTCCCAATAATCGGTAATTGGTATCAGCCTTGAAAAATCATAATTGGTCAATATCTACTCTCTCCTCAATCTCTACTCTCTACGTTCTCCTCTCTGTCTGTGTTCTCTGAACTCATTTCCCTTCAGCAAAGCAAATAAACACATTCAAATGAAATGCGAGTGTTCCCTCTTACTCCTCCCTATCAGCTGACACATGCAGAGAGGCAATGATAAAACAATGATAAAACAATGTAAACTAGCTGGTGCACACCGATCTGACTCAGCGTGTAGACGACTGAGGGTGTCTGAGTGCAAAGAAGGTGAGGCTTGAACTGCAGTCCATAGACTGATCTACAAATTGCCTGAATAACCACTAAGTATTATTTGTAGATCAGTCACAATTTACCCATAATGCACTGTAGTGTTGCTTCTCAAACGCATCACTCCTACTTCCCTTTCATTTATTTTTAGTGATTAACAGTTACTCACAGGAACGTCTAGAATCAAAAATAGGTTTTTACCATGCAGACAAGAATAAGATTTAGCAACCTACAGTTTTTTAGTTCAGAAACAGTCATTCTAAGCTACCTGCAAACCCTACCATTAACCTGCCTGTTTTTATCCCGGCCTGTCTGTTTCTGCTTGCATGCTATCAACATGGGTTGTTATTGCCTCATGATCTCTGTTATAGCCTCATGATCTCTGTTATAGCCTCATGATCTCTGTTATAGCCTCATGATCTCTGTTATAGCCTCATGATCTCTGTTATAGCCTCATGATCTCTGTTATAGCCTCATGATCTCTGTTATAGCCTCATGATCTCTGTTTATAGCCTCATGATCTCTGTTATAGCCTCATGATCTCTGTTATTGCCTCATGATCTCTGTTAAAGCCTCATGATCTCTGTTAAAGCCTCATGATCTCTGTTAAAGCCTCATGATCTCTGTTATAGCCTCATGATCTCTGTTATAGCCTCATGATCTCTGTTATAGCCTCATGATCTCTGTTATAGCCTAGAGAGGTGCTAACTGTTACCACCAGCAGTTTATCAGTTTCCATCCAATAGGCTGTTTGGCCTCTCAAGCAGGGTCAGGCTTGGTTGATTACTGGATATGACACCAGATGCTGCTGGATGTGGTGTTGAAGGACCAGTGTATATAAAGATCCCTTGGTTATAGTAGTGTTAACCCCTGTGTCTTCACTTGATGTCCCATATGCCCCTCTAATAACATGGCTGTAGCTGATGTAAGTGTTGTGTAGCTGATGTGTAAGTGTTGTGTTTCCAGTTGAAGGCGTGATGCGTAGTAAGCGGCGCTGTGTTTTGGAGAAGAAACAGCCGTACAGCGGAGATGAGTGGTGCTCCGGACCAGATACAGAAGAGGACGATGACAAACCACAGACAGTCTCACACCGTGAGTACACACATGCGTACTCACACTGTGGGGATGAGCATTGAGCACACATGGGGACCAGAAATACAATTCAGTGTTTTCCCTGTCCACTAACCCGACCCTAGCGTCCGCTCACCCCGCGACCCTAGCGTCCGCTCACCCCGCGACCCTAGCGTCCGCTCACCCCGCGACCCTAGCGTCCGCTCACCCCGAGACCCTAGCGTCCGCTCACCCCGCGACCCTAGCGTCCGCTCACCCCGCGACCCTAGCGTCCGCTCACCCCGCGACCCTAGCGTCCGCTCACCCCGCGACCCTAGCGTCCGCTCACCCCGACACTAATGTCCCCTTTCACTGACCCTAACCTAAAGTCAGATTGACAGTCATTGGCTCAATGTGCTAACTTGAACTAACTCCCACTACACCCTCCCTCGTATGTGTCTTGTACGGCAGTGTTCATATCCTCCTGGATGTATTTACATAAACGCTTGTCCAGGACAAGTGAAATGAATAATCTGACAGAATTCGTAATTTAACAAGTAAACAGATTGAGCTAAACAAATTAATCTGCAAATGTTAATTTGTGATGTATTTTTTGCCATAATCTGTCAGATTCTAGATAACAACATGTGACACATTCTGCAGAAAAGGTTACTCAGTTAAAATGTTTACCTTCAAGTGGTACATAAAATGATCTAGATGACTTTAACAGGGTTTCCCACAGAAAATGTGTTATTTAAGTTGGTAGGGTGGGGTTTGCCGTCAGACCGGGGGGGGCTTTTTGTGCGATAGACTACAGACTCTGTACTACATTTAACAATTATTTATTCAATATAAAATTTACTAAATTATATAGTTAAGCAATAACCAGCTTTTCAAAACAATAGTTGCAATTTTAATAAACACCATACATATTATACAACACTATGTGCAAAGGTGATGACAGGCACTGCTAATGGCAGATCTGACCATGACTGATAGCGCAATGACATTCAACCGCCACCAGATGTCCCTGTTCGGATGCATCACACAACATTTTGTTTTTGACAACGTAGTTACAAAGTGCTGCGGGAAACCCTGCTTAATTTCCTGGCCAATGGCCTTCGAACCATCGCAATAATCACAGATTCCCCCCCTGAAAACAAAGGAAATATTCAATACACCTTTTTTACCACGTATTCCCTGGTTTCCACATGACACATGGGGAGTGATGTATTGCTTGTTTCCCAGAATTACATACATTTATGTTAATTACAATACTTGCTTCGGACAATGAAGGTGGCCAATGATGTTTTCCTGTTTTGAAAATTGACGACAATGTTACTTTAATGTTCACTCCATGTTATCACACACACAAACACCAGCACAGCTAAAACATGTTAACACACACACAAACACCAGCACAGCTAAAACATGTTAAAACACACACAAACACCAGCACAGCTAAAACACAAACTGCTACACACTGTCAATACACACATTTGTTCCCTGTTTTGTCGCAATTTAACCATCTGTGACATTAAAGCAAGTTCTGGTTCAGCGCTCAGTGTTTCAGATTGTTAGACATTTCATGGCTTTGGGCGCCATCTAGTGTTACCTTTAGGAACAACTTCTTGTAGTCACTTATACTTGTTTTTCTATTTTATTTATTATGCAGTTTTTTTATAAGGCAAATTAATTAAGAACCATTATTTTAAACATATTTTAAACAACCTGGGGTAGTGTGAAGGCAGTGCAATTTGTTTAAACTGAATAGACAACTGAATAGACAACTGAATAGACAACTGAATAGACAACTGAATAGACAACTGAATAGACAACTGAATAGACTACTGAATAGACTACTGAATAGACTACTGACGAGACTACTGAATAGACTACTGACGAGACTACTGACGAGACTACTGACGAGACTACTGACGAGACTACTGACGAGACTACTGACGAGACTACTGACGAGACTACTGACGAGACTACTGACGAGACTACTGACGAGACTACTGAATTGGGGAAATAATACAAGTTGCAATTTGTCAAAAACTATTCCTGATTACAGCCTGATAATATGTATTAATAGGTGGTATGTATTAAGGCTAGGGGTGGAACGGTACATGTATTCGTATTGAACCGAAACGGTATGGGAGTCACGGTTCGGTGCATGAATTTACCAGGAGAATACATGTGTGCAAATTAATTAATGTAATGCAGAACTACAGTTAAATACGCGGGTTGTTTATGAACACCTAATCTGTAACCCCGCCTTAGCTCTGAAGCTAAGTAGCCGTGCTCCACCTATGTATGCAGTTTTTCGTCAGGTCGATGGTCCGGTGAGTGAGTCAGAGATGGCAGCATGAGGACGAGTATTAGTGTATGGCGAGTGGTGGCAACCCACAAGAGTTAGATTGTATATATCGGTTACAGTAGTAACTACAGGCTATAGAGTGGTGGATAAGACGAGGACTGTCTGTCAGCGTTCATTAGTTGTTGTTATGTGAGTGGAAATACATCAAACATCCTAACGGATATCAGACGCAATCACCCAGATGTGCTAGCTCAGGGGAGAGACTGTATGATACTGGTACAGCATGATGATGAAAGCATTCTGCATTTTTGTTTAGCTTTTCCCTCCATTGTACCGAACTCATACCGAACCGTGATGTCTGAACCGAGGTATGAACCGAACCGTGACTTCTGTCTACCGTTCCACCCCTAATTAAGGCTACATCAATTTATGCTATCAGGACTAGAGAATTGGTTTATTTATTAAGTAGTGTACATACTAAAATGTATAAAGACTAATGTCACTTTGTTTTATACAAGTGTCTGCTAAATGACTAAAATATAAGAATGTACATTTTCATATATCAAATTAAGCTAATTGTCTTTTATTTTTTTCATCGACTGCTATTGGTCTGTATTTTCCTTACAGACTAGCTTCTCATCCAGGTTTAGTACCCGATGGAGGTCATGAGTGAAATAATTTCTAGCAGCTCTTTACGGTGCGTTTCAAACACACTGAAATGGCTCTGAACATCCAATCAAATTATGCTGCAGCAAACAATTAAGTAATGAACAGGTAACTAGGGCGGTTGATTGAAATGCAGTCTTTAACCACACCCCTGTCCTGACAGGGGAGCGTGTGATGTCATCAGGGCCTCGCCAGAGCCTCTCTGGCCCCTCGTCCACATCAGGGCCCCTCGCCACTGACCCCTCACTGACCCCTGGGATAGGTCGAGGCTTGTCTCTAGGAGGTCATAGGTCAGAGATGCCCCGCCCTTCTCAGCAAGTGGTCTACGTCTTCACCTCCAGCCTGGCCAACAGGTAAGAGACACAAACACTCACAAACACTCACAAACACTCACAAACACTCACAAACACTCACAAACACTCACAAACACTCACAAACACTCACAAACACTCACAAACACTCACAAACACTCACAAACACTCACAAACACTCACAAACACTCACAAACACTCACAAACACTCACACACATCACTTGGTGGGATACAGGTTATTCACACATTGGGGCTGGCAATGTTTGGTCCCTATTGCACCAACTGCAAAATGAAATATTAGAATATTAGGACAGCCCTCTGACTGTTACAGTTAGTGTGTACACATTGTAAGATCTCCAGGCCTTGTTACCATTCTCATTACCAGTAAAGCTTTAGGTGTTGATCAGGCATCCATATTGGACTGACACTGGATGTAGCTGAGAGCACAGAAACGACGCATGAACAACCAGAGCCTTGTTTGACTATCGCAGGGTTTAACAGCAAGAAATATATTCTAGTCTATTGAGTGCAAACCCATTTGACAGAATAATATTTTACACAGCCAGACACATTTGAAACTACATTGAACCTAAAGTAAAGTCAATGTGTTAGTATTTCTGTTAAATATATCAAAATTGAATTTTGAAAGATCAGGCAAGATCATGTGTAGCAATGACGAGGCTACGCAATTGCACAGACAATTCCATTTATCTTTAATGTATAGCCCATCCAGTTTTACAGCCTATTGACACACATAACAGTAGAATGCCACCATATGAAGTATATTTGAGCCACTTTCACGTATATATCGTCTGTCTAGTAGCCAAAAAAATACAACAAAAAACTACAACAAATTGTTTTTTATAATTCTTTACCTGAATTGACATTGTTTTGCATAAGAGTTCTCTCTACTGGACACAAGTCACAACATCGGAAGCTGTTTAAAATCTATTTTTCACATGTACATAAATTCTTTTCAAAATTATATATTTTTTAAAAACATTGACAGGCCTATTTCACAGGATCACACAAAATACATTTTAAAAACTAATGTTTTTGGATCAGAAAAATTATCCATATATATTGTGTTTAGTTTAACAAAGAGTACCTGTCCAGATCTGGCAGATGTTACTCTATCTAATAATAACCCTGGTTTCTGCTTTTGTCTGTCTGTGTTTGTGTCTGTCTGTCTGTCTGTCTGTGTTTGTGTCTGTCTCTGTCTGTCTGTCTGTCTGTCTGTCTGTCTGTCTGTCTGTCTGTCTGGGTTTGTGTCTGTCTGTCTGTCTGTCTGGGTTTGCGTCTGTCTGTCTGTCTGGGTTTGTGTCTGTCTGTCTGTCTGGGTTTGCGTCTGTCTGTCTGTCTGTGTCTGCGTCTGTCTGTCTGTCTGTCTGCGTCTGTCTGCGTCTGTCTGCGTCTGTCTGCGTCTGTCTGCGTCTGTCTGCGTCTG
>JACXGM010017173.1:0-19929 GCA_016801145.1 Umbra pygmaea
GAATACCATGCTACAATTAATAAAACTATACATTTTGTATTAATTCCCGGTTCTCAGGTAATAATACACTTTAGTATTTGCAGTAACTGCAGTCATTGTATCCTAAGGATTTGACCAACTGGTATATTTTGTATGAGGTGTCTATGATTATTATTGTCTGCTCGTAAAAGTGCATTATACTCTGCGGCTTGAGGTAGATGGTATAGTTTTCAATGTTTTTATATATGGTTGATCTTTTCTAGATCTCTCTCTCTGTCGACATTTTAAATTCGGATCTGATGGGATAAGAGAGAAGCACAGTGAGAAAAATACATGTGCCATTCCATATCAGTAGGATATAATCTATAGGCTATATTATATATATTCATATATACACTCACCTAAAGGATTATTAGAAACACCATACTAATACTCTGTTTGACCCCCTTTCGCCTTCAGAACTACCTTAATTCTATGTGGCATTGATTCAACAAGGTGCTGAAAGCATTCTTTAGAAATGTTGGCCCATATTGATAGGATAGCATCTTGCAGTTGTTGGAGATTTGTGGGATGCACAACCAGGGCACGAAGCTCCCATTCCACCACATCCCAAAGATGCTCTATTGGGTTGAGAGCTGGTGACTGTGGGGGCGATTTTAGTACAGGTAACTCATTGTCAGTTTCAAGAAACCAATTTGAAATGATTTGAGCTTTGTGACATGGTGCATTATCCTGCTGGAAGTATCCGTCAAAGGATGGGTATATGGTGGCCATAAAGGGATGGACATGATCAGAAACAGGCCGTGGCATTTATACAATGCTCAATTGGCACTAAGGGGCCTAAAGTGTGACAAGAAAACATCCCCAAAACCATTACACCACCACCACCAGCCTGCACAGTGGTAACAAGGCATGATGGAGCCACGTTCTCATTCTGTTAACGCCAAATTCTGACTCTACCATCTGAATGTCTCAACAGAAATCGAGACCCATCAGACCAGGCAACATTTTTCCAGTATTCAACTGTCCAATTTTGGTGTGCTCCTGCAAATTGTAGCCGCTTTTTCCTATTTGTATTGGAGATGAGTGGTACCCGGTGGGGTCTTCTGCTGTTGTAGCCCATCTGCCTCGAAGTTGTGCGTGTTGTGGCTTCACAAATGCTTTGCTGCATACCTCGGTTGTAACGAGTGGTTATTTCAGTCAAAGTTGCCCTTCTATCAGCTTGAAGCAGTCGGCATATTCTCCTCTGACCTCCAGCATCAACAAGGCATTTTCGCCCACAGGACTGCCGCATACTGGATGTTTTTCCCTTTTCACACCATTCTTTGTAAACCCTAGAAATGGTTGTGCATGAAAATCCCAGTAACTGAGCAGATTGTGAAATACTCAGACCGGCCCGTCTGGCAACAACAACCATGCCACGCTCAAAATTGCTTAATTCACCTTTCTTTCCCATTTTGACATTCAGTTTGGAGTTCAGGAGATTCTCTTGACCAGGACCACACCGCTAAATGCATTGAAGCAACTGCCATGTGATTGGTTGAGTAGATCATTGCATTAAGGAGAAATTGAACGGGTGTTCTTAATAATCCTTTAGGCGAGTGTATTTACATATATTCCAAAAAATTACATTGTGATATGGATTTTTATAAATAGAGTTAAACACATGCAATCCTCCCAGCCATAGCGAGGTCTGAGCCCCAAGTGTTTTGAAAGTCTGGTGACATGTCTGGGGCCTCATAAAACTTTGCGGTGGATTTGCGTCAGAAGTGGCGTACGGGCGAAAAATAGAACGTGCTTAGGCAAAGAAATATTCAGATTTATAAAACCGTGCGCACGCACGTCCTACGCCATTTTCCCTCACAATCAACAATCACAATCAACTCTAAATGTGGCGCAGTTTTTGCGGCTGCATGTCATGCCTATAAGTGCCCATAAATAGTCACTGAAACGCCCCGAAATTAATATCCATTGATTGAGAAGTCATGGCAAACACAGAGAGGAAAATCAAAAAAAGAAACTTCACTCAATGTGAAGTAGAAATTATTGTTAGCGAGGTGTAAGTGGAGGAAAATATTGTTTAAAGGGTACAGTGTGGCCATTACTAATGCCAAAAAAGCGTTGGAGTGGCAAAAGTTTGCAGACACTGTGAAGTCCGCAGCCTGAGAGTCGGACGATGGCCGAAATAAAAAATTTGGTCAGACATCAAAGTCGATGCCAAAAAGCGTCTAGCGCTTCATCGCGAAAGTCTGCCACGGTTGGGGAAAGATTAGTTAAATTTGTGCTCAACATGTCTGCATCACCAATTATTTTGACATTGATGGAATGAAAATGCTTACGATTAATGACAGCATTTTCTTTCTCATTCGGTGCCCTCATTCGGCAACATGAGCGCAGTCAATAGCACTGATACATTTGAGAAACCGGACATATAGCTGCAAATTGTGCTTTTGTGTTTGCCTGTTCACCCGCAGTGTACGGAAACTTCATGTAGGCCAATTATGCGACAAGCCTATTATACCTAACACGTCTGGCATAACCCGGCATAATCTGTTTACCGTATTATTTATGAGGATGAATTACATAACATGCCAATATAATTACAGAACATATTTTGAGAAATGTGTCTTTATTTGCATTTACGTTGGCTACAATCATCCATCCATCCATTTTCGTCCGCTTATCCGGTATCGAGTCGCGGGGCAGCAGCTCCAGCAGGGAACCCCAAACGTCCTTTTCCCGAGCCACATTAACCAGCTCTGACTTGGGGATCCCGAGGTGTTCCCAGGCCAGGTTGGAGATATAATCCCGCCACCTAGTCCTGGGTCTTCCCCGAGGCCTCCTCCCAGCTGGACGTGCCTGGAACACCTCCCTAGGGAGGCACCCAGGGGGCATCCTTAACAGATGCCCAAACCACCTCAATTGGCTCCTTTCGACGCAAAGGAGCAGCGGCTCTACTTTGAGATCCTCACGGATGACTGAGCTTCTCACCCTATCTCTAAGGGAGACGCCCGCCACCCTCCTGAGGAAACCCATTTCGGCCGCATGTACCCTGGATCTCGTTGTTTCGGTCATGACCCAGCCTTCATGACCATAGGTGAGGGTAGGAACAAAAACTGCCCGGTAGATTGAGAGCTTTGCCTTCTGGCTCAGCTCTCTTTTCGTCACAACGGTGCGATATAATGAGTGTAATACCGCCCCCGCTGCGCCGATTCTCCGTCCAATCTCCCACTCCATTGATCCCTCACTCGCGAACAAGACCCCACGGTATTTGAACTCCTTAACTTGGGGTAAGGACTCATTCCCTACCTGGAGTAGGCACTCCATCGGTTTCCTGCTGAGAACCATGGCCTCAGATTTAGAAGTGCTGATCCTCATCCCAGCTGCTTCACTCGGCTGCGAACCAATCCAGTGAGTGCTGAAGGTCACAGGCCGATGATGCCACAGGCCGATGATGCCATCAGTCCATAAATACTACAAACAGGATTGGTGACAAAGCGCAGCCCTGGCGGAGACCAACCCTCACATGAAACGAATCAGACTTACTGCCGAGACCCCGGACACAGCTTTCGCTTTGGTCATACAGAGATTGGATGGCCCTAAGAAGGGACCCCCTCACCCCATACTCCCGCAGCACCTCCCACAATATCTCCCGGGGGACCCGGTCATACGCCTTCTCCAAATCCACAAAACACATGTAGACAGGATGGGCATACTCCCAGGCCCCCCTCCAGGATCCTTGCGAGAGTAAAGATCTAGTCCGTTGTTCCACGACCAGGACAGAATCCACATTGTTCCTCTTCAACCTGAGGTTCGTCTATCGGCCAAACCCTCCTTTCCAGCATCTTAGAGTAGACTTTACCAGGGAGGCTGAGAAGTGTGATACCCCTGTAATTGGCACACACTCTCTGGTCCCCCTTTTTGAACATGGGAACCACCACCCCAGTCTGCCACTCCTTTGGCACTGTCCCAGACATCCATGCAATGTTGAAGAGGCGTGTCAGTCAAGACAGCCCCTCCACACCCAGAGCTTTCAGCATTTCTGAACAGATCTCATCAATCCCTGGGGCTTTGCCACTGTGGAGTTGTTTGACTACCTCAGTGACTTCCACCAGGGAAATTGACGACAATCCCCCATCATCCTCAAGCTCTGCCTCTAATATAGAGGGCATAGTAGTTGGATTCAGGAGTTCCTCAAAGTGCTCCTTCCACCGCCCTATTAACTCCTCAGTTGAGGTCAACAAAGCCCCACCCTTACTATATACAGCTTGGATGGTTTCACACTTCCCCCTTCTGAGGTGGCGGACGGATTTCCAGAAGCATTTTGGTGCCGACCGAAAGTCCTTCTCCATGTCTTCTCCAAACTTTTCCCACACCCGCTGCTTTGCCTCTTTCACGGCAGAGGCTGCAGCCCTTCGGGCCCTTCGGTACCCTGCAACTGCCTCTGGAGTCCTCTGGGATAACATATCCCGGAAAGACTCCATCTTCAGTCGGACTGCTTCCCTGACCACCGGTGTCCACCACGGTGTCCATGGGTTACCGCCCCTTGAGGCACCCAAGACCGTAAGACCACAGCTCCCCACCGCAGCTTCAGCAATGGAGGTTTTGAACATTGTCCACTCGGGTTCAATGCCCCCAACCTCCTACAATCATGTTTATTTTATTTGTACTTCAGCACAGGCTGTTGATTGTGAGAATGGCTTTGTGAAATGTTCATATTATTAATGCGAGGCAGTATTTCGATTTCGTTTAGCTACACAACGGTCTGCAGTTTCAGACAGTTTCACGTGTTTCATCCATCTGCCGGCAGTGTCGCCATTTCTAATTTCACCCGTTTTTGTGCGTACGCATGGGTCAGAGTTGCCGTGAAAAACCGCACATTTTCCCGTCAAGTTTGCTTTTTATAAATCCCAATTATTGCGTAGAGTGGCGTATGCCTTCTTTTGTGCATATGCCACGCTTATAAATGAGGCCCTTGGTGTCCTGTATTGGCATTAGACAAAAAAAGATCTAATTCATTAATTCATTATAGCTGCATCAATTATCCCATCAAACTTGTCTTTTCAATGTGCAGAAGCAGCTTGATCTATTCAATTTAGAAAATGTAAAACAAACAGCCGTTGTTGTTTGAGTATTGGGCTGGAGGAGTACTTATAGGCCTGGGCGATATGGCTTAAAAAAAATCTACGATTTTTTCAGACCAAACCCAATTTTCGATTTGAATCAATTTTCTTTCTATTTAAAAGCAAACAACTGAAAAAGAAATTGCTCAAAACAAATGTGCTCTATATTTTATTCTGATTTTCCCTTATGCAGTTTAATCTAAATGTCCCCTTGGGGCATAAGTGTAACAGGAAACAAGCCTCAAAACATGCTTGTAAACGAAATGGCAGGCCTTGCCACTTCAAAATTACAGTGACACAATTCACCTTCAAAATAACTTAAAATATAAATAAAAAATTAAATTGTGTGTCCCTTTTTTGATAAAACACTTTTGGTCAAATAAATGTAACAAAAATTACAAAATTATATACATTACAAAAAGACATACTTTTAACACTGGTATTCATAAAGTGCAAATGATCCTAAACAAATTAACGATGCTTTGCAGTGTCCAGTTGTCAATGAAATGCACAGTCAAACTCATATAGGGCTGCATCGTTCAACTGGACCAAGTGTCAGTAGTGGCGGAGTAAAACGACACCCCCTCCACCTCTCTAGTGATCTTTTCACGAGTACTGTTGTACAGGCGAGGCAACTTCGGCACAATATTTGTGGCTTGGCAGCGCATACCTGGGTTCAAGAACTTTCAGCATGTTAATAAACCCTGGCTTTTCCACAGTGTATATGGGCACTAAATATTTAGCCACTGGATCCGTGATTGCTTTCCACCGGGGCTATTTCTTGTCATATTGGATACAATACGAACATTTTTCTAAGACTGTAGTTTTTTTTGTGGGTGTGTTTGAACTGCGGTCTTGTTCATTATTTTGTGACTTTACATATGGTAATTGTCCAGTTTGTTTCGTTTAATTTGCCAACTGGAGATCTTTCCTGAAGTACTTGATTTGACATTATGTTGATATTTATCCAGACACTAGTTGGTGATTATTTTTGCCAGTGAGACTGGGCTATTCCGACATTAAAACATTACTTTAATAATGTATAGGCACGTTTGAATATCGAAATACATGTTGAACCACAATTTATTTTGTATCCCAATTTCGTAATAGCTGGTCTAAAACAGTACAGAACAAAGATAATGACTGTAGTTATCTTGTGTAAAAAACATTCCATATAGCACGCACAGCAGTGCTCCGTTTGTAAAAACTTGCAAATCGCGCGTGGTATATTAACAAAAATACAGTGTTTTATCAGTAATCCCAGATGCTTACCTAACAGATTATTAAAAAATGAATTTACAAATATCAAATTAAATATTGTGGCATAGGTCAAGTGCTACAACTGCAAAGTTCTCTTAAATGGTGAAACTGCCTACTGTTAGACGAGTGATCTAAAAGTAGTAGTAGGACATCCAATTACCGTATATACCCGAATATAAGACGACCCTGAATATAAGACGACCCCCCCATTTTCCAGATTTATATTTGGGGACAAAAAATATTTTGAGAAAAAATCTGGTTTTCAACAAAAATTCTAGTGATAATTAATTGAAAAAAACAACAACATTCATTAAATGTGCTATAATGTAATATATGTACTGTAATAAATCCAAAAATGACGCCAATGCCTCATCAGATATTAAGGAAACATGTTAAGCTGAAATACTACCGTATATATTTTCTGAAAACAATGCTAATGTCAGTATTTTTTCTTTTGGAAAAGTACATTCCGACACGGAATTTATGTTTATGTTTTGGCCTGTGTATTGTTATCAACTGCCCATTTTGACAGCACGAACGGATTGCCAGGCATAGGCTACCTGTAAAAACGCAAACCCAGCGCGCTACAGCCATGGAAGCAGCAAACAAACGAACGAGATCATAGAGATTCTAGACAACCTAAAAAAAACTATGCATGTTTCTAAACGGTTCCATGACTATAGACGTAGTAAAACACCGTTCGCTTGTCATGATTGCGCTGATCTTGTTCGTCACATTTGTTTCGATTCTGGGAGTACCCATTTTTTAACGCTGGCTGTCCGTTTTACATATAGCACATTTAAATATTTGGATTAATTTGTCACAAAATAAAGTGCACTCTGTCAATGAGTTCAGAAATGAATGATAACTGTTTCGAACGTGTTGGTTTATTTGACCAACTTTTGAAGCGCTTTTCTCCAGATGATCTCTTGATCTCTCCATGGCGGCAATTTATTGTTTATTTAATTTATAACACTGTCATTAATTAGCCTATTGTGTTGGCGCCCTCTGCGGTTTCCCCCTGCTTTCCCCGTGATTTTGTCTATATCGCGAATATAAGACGACACCCAATTTTTCAGCCTATTTTTAGGACAAAAACCTCGTCTTATATTCGGGTATATACGGTAGTATACAGAAATGATTCCCCTCAGACTTCACTAAATTTCCCTTTAGTAATTTACCTATATCAATAAGATATGTATTTGATGTATTGAATCAATATAGATTATGCTAATGCATTTCCTTTAAATATTTGAATTGGAGAAAGTGGCTGGTAAATTTCAGCACAAACGATTTCCCACCCTGCACTCATCACTGTAAAGCGGTCTCTAAAACACTGCCTTCCTGAATGACTTTGCTTTAATATACTGGCATGAACTGAACAATTTTCTTTTTTTGTAGATGCCTGGTCTTATTTAAAAATGGCTTTCCTCACTGTTCTTAACATGCACAGTGTTCAAAAACATGTAGACCTGAAAATCGATACACTCCCTGTTATAAAACATATGGCGATGCTCCCCCAATGTAAACAATAGTTATTGCCTACAACATTCTTCACAAATGGCAACTCTTTAGAATAGTGTGAAACCTGTTTATGCTGTCATTTTTGAAAACTAATGCTGGCTTTTTCAAACATTTTGAATTTGCACCTTTATTTTTTTTAAATGCAGGGACACATTGAAGTCAATGGAAAATAAAAGCACTTCCTCCCAGTTGCTTACAGCACTCGTTGTAGTAGGAAATATAATAAACTATTTTTGAGAACACTCTGCAATAGCTAGTCATTCAATCGACTTCACCATGCTTAATCCAACCACCAGACAAACCAAAATAATCAGGAAGAAGCTCCAAAAATTGGCCTATTACAAATCAGCTGAGCAAATGATCTGGATCCTTTTATTTTCTGCAGATTTTAGCACAACCCCGATAAATGTTAATATCCTCAGTGAGCAATATTTCTGAAAAACATAGTATGTTGTAGTTTCTCACATCTAGTACAAAGGATATCCTTGCTGGGATCTTGTTCAAGGGAATAAACAAAGGCTTTTAAGGATCCTCTACTAGAATCCCAGCCATCTTTTCCCTTTTGCCTTTGATGCCCTGGTTGTCGAAACATTGTGTAATGGTCAGATGAAATAGACATCTTGAGTGTCGGGATTGAATCCAAAGTCAAAGGTTAGATTTATTGACATTATTGATTCTGGGGAGTTCGTCAGTCATCGGTTACAGGACCACAAATTATCTATGGAGAAAAGTAGTTGTAAACACAACTAGATTTCCTTCTTCAGTGCTAACTTAGTACCAACCATTGCAGCCAGGTCAACCACATTTCCTACAATCCTCTCCCAATATGTGGAGTGTAGGTGTCAATACAAAAAACCTACCACCTATTAATTTCTCTGCGCGGTGGCCCTTAGCAACCATCCATCAATCATATAATATAAATATGATTGTTCACATCAAGCCACCAACTTCCTATATATTCAGAGTATTCTGTGCCTATATGTTTTCTGCCATTAGCAGTACCATAACAAATTCATTAATGTACTCAGCAAATTACAATGAGTGTTTATACCTTTTTCAAGCTCATCATCTCTTTTGTCAACGTAGAGGCTGCGTTTCTCACACTTCCTTTCGAGTGTCAAGTCGTGGGAGAACTTGCACTTGTCTCCCTTTGTACATTGGCCTTGTTTGAAGAAAGCACAGAGAACTGACTTCGGGTCCACTCCTGCAAAGAGTTGTGAAACATTTTATAAGTAGACCTGAGTAAATTTCACAATTTAGCTTGGCACAGGGCAAGACGGACCTTGGCCTCTGGCATAGAAATATTTTAGCCTAGGGCTAAATGAGTATTCACACTTGCACACTTTAAAGTGGGATAGCACCACCCTTAATGCGCAACTCTAGCCAAAATGCAACGGAAATGCCACTATTTTTGGTTCTGGTCAAATCGCCTTTTGAACAGGAGTGATGGGGTGCTAATATAATAGCATCAAAATCGCTATATTTAAAACACTAAGAAGGCTCGACTCAACATGAAACTTTACTCAAAGTATCACCAGGGGCTGTACACTGAACTTGAGCATTGAGAACATTGTTTGTGTACACAGAGTTTACTAAAATTAAAGGTTTTGTACAACTCACCTTAGCAGTTTGTGTTTCTGAAGGTTAGACTCATGGTACATTATAAAAAAGAACTTAGGTAGCATTTTGGCGAGATTTACGCTTTAAGTATTTACCATTTGTTACAAATACTATTTTTCTCTTGTGAACTTTCCACTATCATAGAAAGAGAAACATTTTAGGGCTTAGTGTATTTGGTCGTTGAGGAAAAACTAATACCTAATGTGATAAGGTTCGATACTTTCATAGAATTTTCACAAAAACGTGATACATCACTGTTCCCCACAGCCTAATTGCAATTTATTAGGGCTGTAACGATATGTGATATGAAACCGAAATCGCGACGCTCAGATCCACAAACCTGTGTCGCGGTCTGAGAAGGCAGAATCGCGACACACCCCTTCCAACTCTGAGAGTTATCCTTCCTGTGCAGATCTAATGCTACCACATCTTTAAATAACTATTAGTATTATTTGAAGTGAAATATAAAATACGTAGATCTACACCACAAAACTATCATTATAATGTGATCATTATTAAATTGCACATCTCAGTTAACCTAGAAATCTAGACGCAATTGGTCAGGCCAATCACATCGTGTTGGTGGGCGGGCTTAACGTAATTACGGGAAAACAAAGAAATGGTTGCTGCTGCTGGCGAACAGTAGCCTGATGTAACCTAGACGGACTTCCGTCAAATTTAGATTTGCTCTGCAAATCAGCCTGGCCAAGAGCCCATTCAAGCCCATTTCCAATTTTTCCAAATCAAGGCACCAATCACAACCGTTGAGGCGGGCTTTATACGATGACAATAGCGCAGCTTTATACTGTCATTGGTTTTAGCAGACAACTACAACAATTACTGCTGCAATGGAACATCCGCAATATCACTCGTTCAAATCAGCTATCGCGTCTGTTTTAAGCGAATTGAATGTTTCATTTTCGTTAAAAACCAAGCAAATAACAATTCAAAGCCTTCACATCTAAAAAAAGATGTTGTTGTGGTCTTACCGACTCGATTCGGCAAAAGTCTGATATATCCATTGGCAGTCTCCCTCATCAGTCTGTTCTCTCACTCAGCAAGTGCTAACGTCAATAGGCTATATGGGTCTGTGCAGATGAATGCGTTTCATACCACTTTGTGAAACCATAATTTGCATTATAAAATGAAGGTTCTCTCACAAAGAAAACTGTCAGTTTTGTCGTTTCAAACATCCCTTTTCTGACATCTATACCGATGTGAAAAAACAACCAGACAAAATGCTTATTCCCAGCCCAGTGCTAGTGAGAGCGCTTTCAAGAAGTAAAAAAATGCAGTCGTCTTAATTCACACTTCAATAGTTTCTAAACACAACATACCATCAGTCTATCAATACTTAATCTGATATCCTCCCAGATTGAGAATATACTATTGATAGAGCAAAGTGTGAATTTAGAAAAAGAAGTCTGCATTTCATTGTACAGTTGTAGACTGAAAGCAGCAAGTGAGGTGTGAGAAAATATGAGTTTTGAACAAGGCAACTGACGTATATTTTAGTCAACAAAAGGAAGTTGGGCTTTATGATTTTGTGATTTTCTTTGTGAAAGAACTTAAATGAAATTATTGTTATTTCACAAAGTGGTATCAAACACATTCATCTACACAGAACGATATAGCCTATTTGACTCATGAGTGAGAGAGCTGACTTGATGAGGGAGACCGTCAAATAAGTACTTCAAACGATTTAAGAACGTAGACAAATTATATAATTTTGTTGTTGTTCCACTTCAACCTTTGTCTCATCTGACCAAACTATGGAGTCCCAAAATGCTTCACATACGTCAACTCAACATGGGCCTTGAAAAATGCCAAACTGGCATTTTAGTGCATGGGCTTCAGCAATGGCTTCCTTCATGGACATCACACTTGCATGCCATATCGTATGGTGTCACGTGAAACAGTCACCACAGTTTGGCTTTTTACAGCTTTAGCTGTGATGAAATTGCAGAGCGATTTTCCAAAACTTTTCTTAGGACAAAACGCTCATCTTGAGGTGTTAGCTTCCGTTGAACATCTCAGAATGCTTTGCCACAAGTCAATCTTTTTTAAATTTTTAATAAACTTGCTACTGCATTCCGACTGATTAACAATGCTTTACTAATTGTTTTGTAGCACTGGCCTTTGTGTAAATCACTTACTTTCTCAAGACTTGACATTTCTCTTCCATGTGGTACCATAAATATCAGCACTGACTAGGAGGAGATAGTATAGATTAAAAGTTTAATTCCTAAAAGCGTAACTGGGGTGTACTCGTTTTTGCCCCATGGTCATGAATCACTTTGTTAATAAAATTAATCTCATTTGCAACCAATAAACCAGAGCTCCTGGAATAGTTTTTGTATAGGTTTCCCATGGAAAGTATTGATTCTGGAGACAAGTGACTTCTTACACTGCGTAAAGTATATTATGTAGTTTATCCTAGGTAGGCTGTGAAACTGAAGTGCAGAAGACATTAACTAAACTTCTCTGTAGCATACAGATGTCTAGCTTTTGTATCCTGTACTTTGGATAAAAAATAAGCAAACTTTTCTGCTGAATTCTGGACAAGAAATGTGAATTCCCACCTTTAGCAACCTTTTGAGCAGCCACCACTGGCCTGAACAGCTCATTTAGCTCATCCAACTCTTTTTTCTTGTCACCCTTCTTGTTCTTGTCCCCTTCAGCACCAGCCTAGAAAAACACACATCTAGTTAGTAATCAGTCCACAAAAGAATTAAAGTTTGGCCTAGATGTCTTTGTGGACATAGACATTTTCCCAGAATGTGAATAAACACATTCCCTAAGTCCCTAAGCAATTGGAAAAAATACACAGAGACCACTATTTATTGTTTATGCAGTAAGGATACATCTACATTAATGATTAACTTAGTTTTAGTTCTTTTCACTACAATGAGTAGTATTTTTGTTCATGGAAACTTATTAGGACAGGGTAACAAATCATTACAAACTCCACATGCCAATACCAGATCAGGTATTTTGGCCAATATTGGATACATTTCAGATCCCACTATCGGAATGGTGCATTCCTTTATATCATTATCCATATAGTACAGAAATAAATTATTTATTATAGTGTATCATCACAATTTTGCCATATCACTTAGCCCTAATATATAAACATACAGTGAGGCAAAAAAGTATTTAGTCAACCACCAATTGTGCAAGTTCTCCCACTTCAAATGATGAGAGGTCTGCATGTTATTTTTATCATAGGTACAATTCAAAATGAGAAAAAACAATCCAGAAAATCACTTTGCAGGATATTTAATGAATTTATTGGTAAATTCCTCAGTAAAACAAGTATTTGGTCACCTACAAACAAGCAAGATTTCTGGCTCTCACAGACCTGTAACTTCTTTTTTAATAGGCTCCTCTGTCCTCCACTCATTACCTGTATTAATGGCACCCGTTTGAACTTGTTATCAGTATTTAAGGCACCTGTCCACAACCTCAAACAGTCACACTCCAAACTCCACTATGGCCAAGACCAAACAGCTGTCAAAGGACACCAGAAACAAAATTGTAGACCTGCACCAGACTGGGAAGACTGAATCTGCAATATGTAAGCAGCTTGGTGTGAAGAAATCAACAGTGGGAGCAATTATATAAAAATGGAAGACATACAAGACCATTGATAACCTCCCCTGATCCGGGGCTCGACGCAACATCTCACCCCATGGGGTCAAAATGATCACAAGAACGGTGAGCAAAAATCCCAGAGCCACATGGGGGGGACCTAGTGAATGACCTGCAGAGTGCTGGGACCAAAGTAACAAAGGCTACCATCAGTAACACACTATGCCGCCAGGGACTCAAATCCTGCAGTGCCAGATTTGTCCCCTTGCTTAAGCCAGTACATGTCCAGTCCCATGAGGTTTGCTAGAGAGCATTTGGATTGGGAGAATGTCATATGGTCAGATGAAACCAAATAAACTTTTTGGTAAAAACTCAACTCGTCATGATTGGACGAGAAAGAATGCTGAGTTGCATCCAAAGAACACCATACCTACTTTGAAGCATGGGGTGAAAACATCATGCTTTGGGGCTGTTTTACTGCAAAGGGACCAGGACAATTGATCCGTGTAAAGGAAAGAATGAATGGGGCCATGTATCGTGAGATTTTGAGTGAAAACCTCCTTCCATCAGCAAGGGCATTGGAGATGAAACGTGTCTGGGTCTTTCAGCATGCAATAATCCCAAACACAATGCCCAGGCAACGAAGGAGTGGCTTCGTAAGAAGCATTTCAAGGTCCTGGAGTGGCCTAGCCAGTCACCAGATCTCAACCCCATAGAAAATCTTTGGAGGGAGTTGAAAATCTGTGTTGCCCAGCGCCCAAAAACATCACTGCTCTAGAGGAGCTCTGCATGGAGAAATGGGCCAAAATACCAGCAACAGTGTGTGAAAACCTTGTGAAGACTTACAGAAAACTTTTGACCTCTGTCATTGCCAACAAAGGGTATATATAACAAAGTATTGAGATGAACTTTTGGTATTGACCAAATACTTATTTTCCACCATAATTTACCAATAAATTTATTAAAAAATCCTACAATGTTATTTTCTGGATTTTTTGTTCTCATTTTGTCTGTCATAGTTGAAGTGTACCTATGATGTAAATTACAGGCCTCTGTCATCTTGTTAAGTGGGAGAACTTGCACAATTGCGCACACACACACACACACACACACACACACACACACCTTGTAACACTTACCTTACTACCTGGAACTTGCTTGACTTGTTGAGAGACATTCTTGATAAATTTCTGTTGTTTCCCTCCCTTTTTGTTCTTTAAACCAAATGTCCTGTCCTACAATGAAGACAATCAATATTAAAAGTTGCCAAATACACAAGGACATCAACATTAACCTTGTTTCTTTCTTGCAATAGGCAATTTCATGTCTTCTAAAGGGCACCAAAAACTTGGAAGTAAACGTCTGCCCCTCTAATAATAAAAAACCTTCAGATTCTTTTAGTCTAGGCATTTATTAAAGCAATTTGATGTGGCTTACAAAATTTTATTTAAAAGTAGATCATCTTGATTAAAAATACAGCCGCAAGCATTAATTTGCAGGTTCAAACCTTTTTCTCAATAGCGACTTCAAAGTAATTTCACACGTGGTTCAACATTGTTATAAAACATATCCTGCAAGTTTCATAATGATTGGACAAACATTTTATAATCTATAGCTTGATTTGTCTTTCCATGTGCAGTTATTATACATTTAGTGTTTAATTCAGAATATAATTTATTAGGACAAACAAGTTGTAACGTCTACTGAATTCAGTCTGATGAGGTATCCCAACTAAAAAAGTATATTTAAATTATACTCCAGTATTATACTTCTAGTATACTTAAATTTAGCCATAAGTATATATTCAATACATTTACATATTTGAAAAATACTTTCAAAATATACAAAACAATACACTGCTTAAAAAATAAAGGGAACACTTAAACACCACAATGTAACTCCAAGTCAATCACACTTCTGTGAAATCACACTGTCCACTCAGAAAGCAACACGGATTGACAATCAATTTCACATGCTGTTGTACAGACAACAGGTGGAAATTATAGGCAATTAGCAAGACACCCCCAATAAAGGAGTGGTTCTACAGGTGGTGACCACAGACCACTTCTCAGTTCATATGCTTCCCGCCTGATGATTTGTCACTTGAATGCTGGCGGTGCTTTCACTCTAGTGGCATGAGACGGAGTCTACAACCCACACAAGTGGCTCAGGTAGTGCAGCTCATCCAGGATGGCACATTAATACGAGCTGTGGCAAGGTTTGCTGTGTCTGTCAGCGTAGTGTCCAGAGCATGGAGGCGCTACCAGGAGAAAGGCCAGTACATCAGGAGACGTGGCATTTGCCAGAGAACACAAAGTTTGGCAAATTCGCCACTGGCGCCCTGTGCTCTTCACAGATGAAACCAGGTTCACACTGAGCACGTGACAGATGTGACAGAGTCTGGAGACGCCGTGGAGAACGTTCTGCTGCCTGCAACATCCTCTAGCATGACTGGTCGTGCGGTGGGTCAATAATGGTGTAGGGTGGTACCATCTAACTTTCCAGAGCTTGGCAGAGCGGTTCACATCATTGCTGTTTTTGTCTTGCAAGTACCTGAAAATGCACATAGCAAGTTGGACAGTGATTGACACATTATTGTTTTTGTTATCATCATCATCATCTTTCATTGTCATGCATTTGTATAATTACACTATCAGTAATCATCAGACATCATAATTATTACTGTCAACCATCATGAGCTATTACTTTCATTTGTATTTATGTATACTATTATCAATAAATCAGACATCATAATTATCATCATCCATCATAAGCTAGCATTGTCTATTGCATCATATTTATTCTGTATTGTTGTTATGCATAATCATAAATTATTATCAATCATCATCTGTAGACATTTTTTATTTATTGTCTTTAGTATCAGCAACACACACACACACACACACACACACACACACACACACACACACACAGTTATTATTAGCCTACCTCCAGATGGCAAATCTTTCCCTTGAAATGGCTTGGGGGATGGACATTCACAAAAGCCACTTTTTCTGATGCCAGAAACCTCTACATGATGGCAGGTCAAGGATCCTCATGGCAAGACACAGTCCTACGACAGTCTTTATTTCAATAACTGCGACCGGTCCCCAATTGCTGTTTGATGGAGTTGCGCTCTGTGTTTGTTCAGCATACAGACTTGTTTCTGTTACAAGTCGCATCCACAACTCTTCCGTGAAAACATGGGAGAATACCTGTATTGGTGTAACAACATCTGGAAGCTCTATCTTGATGCCTGGTTTTGCAATTATACGGGATCTTCTCACGAGAGTGAATGGTCTTCCATTCGTCTTGGAAGCCAACGAATTTGCGCATATCCTCCTCTTCCTCTTGGAACATTGCTAAGATCCACTGCTCTTTAACTACGTGATCGGCTGGTACATCTATATCATCTGGGATACCATTTAAATCTGGACCTGTCATCCTCCATAACTTCACCAATATCACTTCCTTCACTTGAATCAGCCATGACAGATCGCTAGCACTGTGTTTAAAAACATTGACCAAAACCATAGACAGTATAAGAAAACGTACTGTATGTGTAGGCTTATTTAAACCAATTACAAAGCATTTTCTTAGTAACATCAGTTTAAAAAAAATCCCTAAGCATCTGTCACTCACCCTAAGAATATTTCTGCCAATCACAGCACATAACTGGCCATGTGCCTTGAAAAAGACAACACCGCTCAAAATGACACAGACGCGTTTGCCGCCCTTAATAGTGACTACACATAGATGTGTTAGCCAGTCTGAATTGGTTAATAGAGACATGGGACACGTGTCTGAACTCTGAATGTCTGTGGTGAATCTAACTGCAATTACATCTTTCAGCAAATCCAAAAGGTAATTGTATTCTATTCTACAGGAGGGCAGTTTCAGACACATTGCCTAATCGAGGCTGATGATGGATACCTACATTTTACCAGCCACCATATTGTTCACCCAACAATCACATGAGAGGTGCAAAACATTTTTGGCACTTAACTTATGCCAATATTGGTTGAATCAGCTTTTAATTTAACTTTTGTACATTTATTTTAGAATAATCCGTTTGGAAAACATGTTTGAGAATAATAATTAGGGGTGGCTCGATACCACTTTCTCATGTCCGATACGATTCAGATACCACAACCTTGAGTATCTGCTGATACCGATACACTACAATCTTTTACTCCCTCTTAAAGGAATACTTCACCGCTGGACAGATTAATATATATTTGAAATGGGTCTTTTATGTATTAGAAATCTTATAAAGTTTATAAGTTGGTGCCTTCTGGTTCAAGAAAAGCCAGAAAATGTAGTTTGGGTGAAATTGGATGAAATACAACAACTCCCAGAATGCACTTGCTTCAGTGCTCTACGAAGCCACTCCCAAGCCATGCCTACCGGTTAGAGAGGCAGGAGTAATAGACCATTTACGCAACAACCGGAAATACGTCAATGAAGTGTACAGCCCGTTCCGTTGTATGCTTTGATGATTGAGAAATGGCAGATAGAGCGTTTTCGACTAGCCTGACGTCTCTTCCGAAGTTCACCAGCGCTGATGTGGTGAAGAGTGTGGAGATACATTCGTCCACTAAAGGGAACAAACTGGACAAGGGATATAAGTTCTTCCATGAAGAGTTTATCCACAATTACCAAGGTAAGTAAAGATGAAATTGCGATAGCTAGCTTTAGCCATATCACCGGTTATAACTCTGTTAACGTTAACTGTAAAGTAATAGTAAATCTTAGGTGTTGTAAATTTGTAATATAAGTACTATAACACTTTACAGTGAAGATGTTGTGTGTATGTTTAATTGAGATGGCATGAAAAGCTATACTAGGTAAATGTGAGATGTTACTGACATTGTGTTGTGATTTAACAATAACTTTTCAAAGTGAAGTTGTTTATTTCTATGCGAGTTAACACGTAATGTTCTTGTTGCATGCCGTTATAGTATCAAATATACTCCAGGGACAGGTTGTAGTGAGAGGTAGATGCTTCAGGTCAATGAGGAAGAGCGAGGAGCCTCACAAACTGGAGGTTAGACTATAAACAGAATGCCGGTTGGCAGAAGTTCAAAAGTTGCCCGTTCTTGCATGTTTACTCTTCTTGCTGCGGTTGCAGCACTTTCACTTACTATTTCTTTACTGAAAGTAGGGTGACTAGAGATCCTCTTTTTCCAGAACATGTCCTCTTTTTAATACCTTTAATAATGTGTCCTGTCAGAATTTCTAAATCGTCTTGGATTTTGTTGTACCTTAGCAGGGGACATAGACTGAACTGCTGTGTCCCAGTACAATCTCAGTCCAGGTTGAACTAAATTGCTCGCAAGGAGGTACCCGTGACACAGATATGTTAAAATTACATTGAACTTACCTGAATTGTAATCATATTTGCACTCTGTACACATCTCTGCACATCCATTACTCTCGATGAAACCTCACTAACTCCACTCCTCTTTTTACCAACTCAAATCTGGTCACCCTACTGGAAGTTTCAGTTTTATGTTATTATGAATGTTGATGTAACAGCATAAGTATGACTTCAGTTTAACCTATTTAATTTGTTATTGTGTCTAGATATCACTGAAAGCGGAAAGTGCCAACCTGAAAGCTTTCTCCTGCAGTTGTGCAGCTGGTAAAGGATTCTGCAATCACATAGTTGCCATCCTGTACCAGACGGCACATTATTCACAGCTGGGTCTGCAGGCTGTTCCACCCCCCCGGCCTGCACAAGTGGCTTGCAAAGATGGCACAGACCAAGAACAGAGGTGGGTTTGTGATAAACATGACATTATGATTTAAGAACCGATGCGTATCTATTACAACTATAAATTATTATTAAAAACACCCCAAGTAGTGACTACAGACTGTAACTGCTTTTTTGTCTTTAACTTAAGGGAATCCATCCTGAACCTGTTAGCGAGCTGACTGTGCAAAAGCCCAAAACAGTGGGCAAGAACAGCCTAAGCTCCACACTGTACAAGGCATATACAGGTGATTACTTTTTTAACTGTTTGATTTTTACTTTGTGAGAGTAAGTTAAGTTTTTTAATCTTATGACTAACATCATTATTATTGATGAGATTATTATTATTCAAGACCATTTTCATTTGTGGTCACCTGATGGTGGAATGATCTGCCAAGTGCCACCAGAGCACGGTATGACCCTCTCTGTCTTTGAAACGTTGTGAAGACGCATCTCTTCCAAGGATACCTCTTTTCCTATCACTTTTTGACAACCTGACACTTGATGCACACTTGCCACACCCTTCCCTCCTATACCACTTTCTCATCCTACCACTCTTTTACTAGTAGTTCAAATGTAGACACTCCATTCTCTAGTACTAGTGTTGACAAATATAATGAATAAAATGTAAATGTAGCACTCATGTCTAACTTTTCTTCTATGTGACCTATAATCTTCTGTCTCTTTGCTTTTTTGTCTAGGACCGCTGCCAGATCCAAATATGATGGCATCTGGAAGCAAGTTAAGCCAGGTACAGCCATAGCCTCTCATTGCTGTTGTATTGGATGAGGTTTCTGAGATGGAGCTGACGCCATCTAAATTCGGGTCTGTCCCTCGTGGATCCCCCATGTCCTATCACTGTCCACCCAAGAAGTCCAGTGACCTCATCCTACACCACATGGCTCCAGAATTCCCATCCCTTCCTCTGATGCAGCACACTTTTCCCAGGTTGCATTTTGTCCCGACCCTACATCAGTTAATGCATCTCCAGTCTCTTGAAGTGTCACCACAGCTGTCCAGCGAGATAGCAAAAGAAACCCAGCAGCAGTCCAAATGTCCTGCGTGGACACAGCT
>JACXGM010017174.1:0-12359 GCA_016801145.1 Umbra pygmaea
ACCGTGGTCTATTTAAGAAAGCCGTGAACGTGCACTTATCCAGAATATCTACATCTGGCTTGACATAGCTTTACCTTTTCATCCTGGCTAAGCAAACGTGCAACCGATTAAGCCGCGATGAGCAGATCACACTAAGTCAAGCTGCGCTTTTTCAGTTATCCTGGATTTCTTTATTCTACTTTTGTGCAATACCCCCCAGATTTCAATAAATGTGGGAAACTTTCATTGTAACAATAGTTTATAAGAACACTTATTTTAACATTTTGTTATAATTTGAAGCATAATGAAAAAACTAAACATTATTGTAATGCATATTTTCACTTTTATTGTAATTCAAAAACCAATCATTTTTGTTGTCTCAACAAATTTAGATTATTCCACTGAACAAATCAATAACTGCATAATCATAATTGAATTATAAAATAGTTGGTGGCCAAATAAGATATAATAGGACTGTATTGTTCCCCTATAGGATAAATGCAGGTGTCACAGCAGCAATTACAGATATGTTCAGTACTAGGGAATACTCGTTTTCTCTTTGGACCTTCAATTTGAATTATGAATAAATATATTTTCCATAATTGTCAGCATGGTACGGCAAAACTTGGTAAGATTAAAAGCTGGCTCGTCTAGTTCACATCACCATGAAGGTGACGGGAAGGAATGAATATCAGCCCCTCCAGTCGGTCTATGAACAGTCTGACTGACCCATCACATCCAGATTATAACCGAGCTTTTGCCCTCTGGAACACGATACAGAGTCATACCCTGTAACTCAACCGTTTTTAAAACTAATTTGTTCCTACCCCTGTCAAACTTTTAAATGAGTCTGTAGAGACTGTGCAATAGTAACATCAGAGGCGTCGTGCCCCCTCAAATATTTTTAGCCATTTTAATATCAGTATTTGTGGGCACCTGTTTCCGTGAGTTGTGCACCCTGTGCCCTCTTAAAAAAATAGGTGCATGACGCTTCTGAGAGACATGGTGTTTGAGGGAAATGTGTTACTCCACCTGATGTGAGCAATATTTTATGGGCAACCCATTGTTGTGAATGGCACAATTTGATTCCCCGAAAGGGACAATAAATTATATCGTATTGTATATCAAAGGCGCCTGCCTATGGACGCAATTATGGCGAACAATATAGAAATGCGTATTCTATCCATCTCTATGGCCTTTCCAAACCATGGATGTTTGACCATCGGACTGTTTTTCTTGTGGCACAAAGATCTTGCTTTTGGATTCTTCCAACATGTCGAGCTTGTACCGAAACAGGTGAGATGTTATTTATGAATGGACATTGTCCTGTGATACCATATTCAATGAAATGTCCTATACGTTGGTGTCTTCATCAGAAAGCTGTTGTGGTGCGCTTCGGTGGACGTTTATTTATAGTTCCTGAATTATGTGGTTGATTCCGAAATCTATGTAGCCCGGGTAACGTCAGCTAACTAGCTGTATACAGTAGATAGCGGTAGCTAACTCGCTGTCTACAGTAGATTACGTTAGCTAGCTAGCTGTCTACAGTAAATAACGTTCGCTAACTACTGTACAGTAGCTGTATATAGTATAACTTTAGCTACCTAGCTGTCTACAGTAAATAACGTTAGCTAACTACTGTAGCTGCTTATGTCAATTGAAACACGATATACGAGGAACATTGGTTTAATTAATCTAAAGCCATTCCTATTCAGTAGCTGAAATGTATAGCCCAAACTTTGTTTGAATGTAGGTAGATATTGTGTTCATACACTGATAGTACCTAGTTTTTCTAACCTGTACTGTATAGTTTTCGATCTAATGAAGTATTTGCTACTTAGGTAACTGGCGAGCGTACTTATAGGCATTTCAGCTGTCCACCAACCATCACTTACGGACCAAATAAATACATTTTTGATGCTAATGAACAAGTGAGCTTGGGAAAGTGGCAGGCAAGTGGCTAACACAATTATATGAAGGCCGGGCTAAAGCAGAATACAGAACTTGTGTGTTAGTTAACTACCTCCAATTCAGTTATACAACTAGCTACACTATGTAATGTTGCCACATTCTCCACTGATTAAATGATTACAACTAACTCAGACATCTTTAGTTTACGCCTTTAGACTAGAAATGGTCAAACCGGTTATTTGTATTTTACTGTCAAATATAACCTGTTTTTAGACTTCATACAGTAAAAAGCTGGTTCTGAAGCATAATACCAATTATTATAACTATTTTACACGATATTTGTCTGTTTTTCAGATCAGCAAAGTAGTGAAAATGGTGTCAGTTCCACTTCTAATTATTATGAAGCACACCTTTCTTATATGCTAAAATGCACTACTTTTTCTGAAAAATAATTGATCTTTTTAAGAGGGCAATCAAAGTTAGGGTTTAACCGTGTCTATGACAGCTAAGCACTTTCTTGGTGTTGAAGTTAATGATCGATTGTCTCGTGAGGGCCGGTGCTTGATTTAAAATAAAAAAACACTGAAATGTTTTCCTTTTTAACACCTCAAGTTGAGTAATTTTGCTGATGGTCAGCAGCTTTAGATGGAGCCACGACAAACAGGAAGTAGCTGCTGTTGAGGAAACGGAAGTAGGAAATAGGAGTGAGATTAGCTACTATTAGAGGCGAAAGTCATATTAGATTCAAATCAAATAGCTTTTGCTTTGGTTCTGTTAAAGACAAATGGTAAATACAGAATTTAAGTATAGAAAATAGTAACATAAAGAATACATTCATTGACTAGTGTCTGTCATAACACGGTGACAACTGCTGTTGTAAAAAGGGCCTTATAAAATAAATTTGATTTATTGATTCACTAGTTTAATATGTAAGCCTAGTGTTGGAAATGTTTTACAGGGATGTTGTTACATTCTGGCACGACTGTCTTACATAGGTACTGACAATTTAACAGTGGTAAATAAATAATGAAACATTAAAACAGCCTATTCCATCTCATCAGATAGATGCTTTATTGGGTTGAATTCTGGGGACTGTGAACTCTGTGAACTGGGGTTTGTCAGACCAGGCAATATTTTCCACTCTCCAGTCGTATTGATCTTATGACCAATGGATCAGATGTTTCTTTTATCTCTTACAAGTGGAAACCATTGTAGAGGTCTGCCCAATGGTTGATCTGTTGCAAAGACCTACGACTTATGTGTTCTGCAGTTATGTACAACCACTGTTACACCGTGCTGGTAATTCAATATTTGGAAATGCAAGGTGGCCTAGTGGTTAGGCTGTCTGACTGGGGTCCAATTCCCCCAACCATCAGTGTGAAATCTTTGTTGTTTTTTCTGTGAGCAAGACAGTTACCCCTAATAGATCCTCTTCCCCTCTTTAACATTACCTTCAGGATATTGTTCCAAATAAGAATGGGTTCTTATTGAATACATTGCCTGGGTATGGTAAATAACGGTAACAATTTAAGCCAAATTTGGGTTGCTGGTTACAGTTCACAATTCTTGTCACGCTCAGTGCCTAGTTTAATGGTGGCCAGTGGTAGATACACTCAGCAAAATAAGTTGAAAAGACCTCTTTCAAATAATTTTGCTTAGTATGTATGGTGATGGGGTGTCCTGATTATCTGAAAACCACTGAAATGTTTCTGTTCACTTTAGTGAGACCCCTACTCCCTCAGCTGCTCTGGGCTCCAGAAAACTAATCAAAGTCCAGAACAGAGCCATTGTTTAGTGGTATTCATAAGGCCCCCGGTTCTATTCCCCAACCACCAAGGAGAAAGCTCTTTGGTTCTGTCCTTGAGCAGAACAGTTAACCCAAATCTCTCTCAGGTCATTGCTGTAAATTAGAATTGGTTCTTAGTCAAATTTTTTCATTAAATTTTAATACTTATAAACAAATCATAATTCAAATGCATTTGTAGAGCACATCTTTGACCACACTTAAACAGGCTACTGGCAGACCAGAACTTTTTGGGGTTCACATTCAGTATTGTTACTTTTGTTTAACAGGTCATTTGTGTATTTGTACAAATATTTGATGTCAAAGAAAGTACGAGACAGAGTGTATTGCTTTAATTTATTTTGCCTCAACTATACTAACCTCACTGCGTAAGTAACATTTCAGTGGAACATTTCCAACACCTTGTACACTCTTAAAAGTTCCTGAAAAAATCTTAAGGTTAGATTTTGAACCTTTGTAGACTCAGGGTGCTTCGAGGAACAATTTGTTATTGTAACCAAGGCATTACGTGCATGGTCATCAAATTTAAATTCAGATGATTGGTCAATAAGACGCACTGCAAAGGCGCACGGCTGGTTGGAGACAAGCAGAGGATTTGCAATGTTATTGAGAAAGGTAAGTAAACATCAGCTATTTGCTAACTATTATCAAAATTAAACTAGCTTGCTACTATCAAAATCCAACAAGAGTTTTACATTAAGGTGATTGCTAAAAATAGTGTGTTGATTCGTTAATTTCATTATTCTTTAGCTAATTGCCTGCAGTTTAGCTAACAGATGTTAATATTAGTCAGCTAGTAAGCTAGGATTAACGATATGGCATTAGCTAGAATTAACAATATGACATTAATATAAAATGGCTTAGCCTACACTCTTTTTCCATCTTGTTTTTAGTCCCTGTTTTATCCTGCCTGTTTCGGTTACTTATCCAGCTTATGGATACAATGACAGCTTTCACCTTCCTGGTTGGGTATTTACCACTTTTTAAAGTAGAACATAGTGACCTCTGTCACAGACAGGCATGTATTCCCCAGCAGGAAAGTAAATCCAGGCAAAGTTAGTTAAACTCTGCAAGCTCAGTTGTTCGCCTGCTCTATAAAACAAGATATGTTTTGTTTTTTACAGTGTGTCTTGTTCTGATCACCAACACTGACAATAGAGGAGAATTGTTAGCCACAGTCAATACTTTTTGGACGGTGAGGAGCCAGAAGATGATTCAATAGGACTAGGAATAGCAAAGCTGTGTTTAAACTCAAGTAACATATTTTTTTAAATATTCAGTCTGAGTCATCTACATTTTATTATTTTCCTATATTTGTTTGTCAGCGGTTGACATTAGAATATTATTTGACTGGTTCTATGTTTTTATCATGTATTGGATTTGACATTTCAAAATTAATAAAATAAATGTGATTTTACAAGTCTGCAATTTAATGTCATGCTTATTAATATTACTACTGTTATTATTAGGCATAATATAACATTTATAATTATACATACTTGAATATTAAAGGTTCCTACAGTAACATTTTAAACACTGAAAGGTTCATTGTGGAACCTTTTCATCTGAGGAACCACTAAACATCCATGCCCTAAAGAGCTTGGGCTATTTTGTACTACATGGGGTTAGCTCATAAACTATCCACGGAGTCTATTGGCTATAAAGCTGAGCATAGACCCAGTTTGCTGTATAGCATGTTCTTAAGTCTTAAACAATTCCGGCAGCTTTGTTTTGCACTATTCTGTGAGAATCAGGTGTTTTTTCTAGTAGTGGTAATGTAAATGAACCATGTTCTGGTGGCACTCTCCATTACAAGAGGATGTCTGTCGTTTGGACACTGTTCTCATGCAGTTCAGATCGAAGAAAGACATGTGTTCCTATATACACCACCGGTCAAAAACTTTAATCACCCAGGAATGTTCATGTGTTTTAAATGTCAGAACATGACGAATTATGGATGAGTTAAAGGTTTCATTATTAGGACACTGAATTACTGGCTGCTAAAAATGTGTGTTTGATGTCGTATGGGAATAATTAATTAGAAATCGCACGCACGCACGCACACACACACACACACACACACACACACACACACACACACACACACACACACACACAGTCGTATGCAAATTTCCATGATTTTCATTTATAAATAATTGGGTGTTTGGATCAACAATTTCATTTAGATTTATCAAATAACTGAAGGACACAGTATTTCAGTAGTGAAATTAGGTTTATTGGATGAACAGAAAATGTGCAGTATGCATCAAAACTAAATGAGATATATTAGAGCCCGATAGATTTTTTTAAGGCCGATATCGATACAAATGTTTGGTGATTTAAAAATCTGATATTCCGATATATTTGCTGATATTAAATATTTTAAAACATATCCTGAAATGTGTAACAAAACAAACATATTTCCCTAATATTTATTATGAGTCACTAAAATAATATGAAAATGCAGTTTGAAAATAAACTTGTTTGAGGAACATCAAAATATATTAAAGTTCTGATAAATAAATTAAAGTGACCAATATTATATGTTAAAAAAATTGTTAAGATAAGTTCTATAAGTTCTGATAAATAACAACAGCAAAATACAAACTATATAAAGTATATGAGGTACTGTACTGAATCAGTCAGTCCTCCATAGCGCCAGTCCAGCAGAGGCAGTTTTTTTAAAAATATTCATTTATCGGCCATTATGAATGCTGATACGTATAGTTTGGAAAATGCCTAATATCGGCCCGCCGATATATGGGTCAGGCTCTTATTTTATATATCTATATATAATCAATTGAATGCCTCCTTGATGAAATTCTATCAAAAACATTAAACTGCCTGGGTGGTCTGAAACGTTTGACGGTAATATACACTACTGAAACGTTTGACGGTAATATACACTACTGAAACGTTTGACGGTAATATACACTACTGAAACGTTTGACGGTAATATACACTACTGAAACGTTTGACGGTAATATACACTACTGAGACGTTTGACGGTAATATACACTACTGAGACGTTTGACGGTAATATACACTACTGAAACGTTTGACGGTAATATACACTACTGAAACGTTTGACGGTAATATACACTACTGCAGTTTCAATGAAGATCTTTCAACTGTTTTAAAAACCACTGAACACATTTCTCCATTGAAGTTTGACAGCAAATGCCATTGTTGTTGCAGCAGCTGCCTAAGATGGAGGTTGGGCTAATCAGTGATGTTTTAATGTGTTTGAAAAGCTATACATACCATATCTGTGGGGCAACAAAAATGACATCTGCCTTCTTGTGCAAATATAGGATCCAGGAATTCAAGGTGGCTTTAAGTGAAGAGAAGCTAAACTTGAAGTCTCTTCGCGAACTCTGCTTCAGCGGTATGAACACTCTTTGATTTGATAACAAAGTTTCTCTTTGAGTGACCAGCTTCCAAAACCTGCAGAACATGTATTTCATGTTTTTTAATGGAAAATCAGTTTAGATGGGACAATGATTTCACTATGAAGTGCATATATTGACATTTGAACAAACATTGCATATTTTTTTAAAAATTTTTTTTATTTAACCTTTATTTAACCAGGTGGGCACGTTGAGAACAATTTCACATTTAAAACGGCGACCTGGCCAAGATAAAGCAAAAAGGTGCAAGTACAGACATAGTTACACAGGAATACAAATACACAAGAATTACACAGATTGTAGAGTAAGGAAGAAAGATAGAAAATACAATCAAAATTGAAAGAGGTAGATGTAAGTAAATGTACAATTAGTGCAAAGAAATCGAGATTTAGAGGTAGATCAAATTAGTATACTGAGTAACAGGCAAATACAATGTAAGAATTAACACTGGAATGAATTGTGCAAGTAGTAACAGTGCAAATAACAAATTGAAAGTAAAATACTGTTCAAGTCAGTATAAGGTGCTTATTGGGCAAATGGTAATGGGTCAGATAGGTAATGGGTCAGATAGGGAGAGAGTGTACATGTGAGGGGGGGGGTCAGCAGGTGCAATGGTTGGACAGAAGCTCTGATAATCGAGATTTAAAGGAAGTGAGGGGGACAGTGGTCACGAGTTTCAGAGTCTTCTGTAGTTCGTTCCAATCATTAGCTGCGGCGAACTGGAAGGAATTTCGACCAAAGGAGGTGTGAGCTTTTGGTGTGATCAGGGAGATATACCTGGATGAGCGCAGGTTACGGGAGGGTGAGGCAATGGTGAGGAGTGAGTTTAGGTAAGGAGGGGTTTTTCTTAGGATTGACTTGTAAATTAGGTGATACCAGTCATTGTTCCCATCTAATTTACCTTTTCAGATTTCTAAAATATCTTGAAATACATGTTCTACAGCTTTTGTTTGCAGGTCACTGAAAGAGAGCACGGTAATGGTGTTTTCTCTCTGAAAGCATCCCCCACAGTGCAGCTTTAAGTAATGATGATCACAGTGATTCCTACATTAAGTAATGATGATCACAGTGATTCCTACATTTAAAGTAATGATGATCACAGTGATTCCTACATTTAAAGTAATGATGATCACAGTGATTCCTACATTTAAAGTAATGATGATCACAGTGATTCCTACATTTAAAGTAATGATGATCACAGTTATTCCTACATTTAAAGTAATGATGATCACAGTGATTCCTACATATTAAGTAATGATGATCACAGTGATTCCTACATATTAAGTAATGATGCTCACAGTGATTCCTACATATTAAGTAATGATGCTCACAGTGATTCTTACATTTAAAGTAATGATGATCACAGTGATTCTTACATTTAAAGTAATGATGATCACAGTGATTCCTACATATTAAGTAATGATGATCACAGTGATTCCTACATATTAAGTAATGATGATCACAGTGATTCCTACATATTAAGTAATGATGATCACAGTGATTCCTACATATTAAGTAATGATGATCACAGTGATTCCTACATTAAGTAATGATGATCACAGTGATTCCAACATATTAAGTAATGATGCTCACAGTGATTCTTACATTTAAAGTAATGTTGATCACAGTGATTCTTACATTATAATTTCTCTGTCAGGAATCCCATTTGAAGGAGGCATTCGTGCACTTTGCTGGAAAGTGAGTCGCTACATTCCTTTTATAAGACATTATGTAGTATTTGCCATAGTTCTAGTATTAGTTAGGTCTAAGCATAGTTTTAGTAATAGTTAGTTAGGTCTAAGCATTGTTTTAGTAATAGTTAGGTCTAAGCATTGTTTTAGTAATAGTTAGGTCTAAGCATTGTTTTTGTAATGTTAGATCTAAACATAGTTTTAGTAATAGTTAGGTCTAAGCATTGTTTTAGTAATAGTTAGGTCTAAGCATTGTTTTTGGGTTTGCTTATATTCTAATTACTTGCTTGAATGTTGTCAGAATTGGTTCTTAAAGAGCAATGTGCAGTTTGGACACCTCAATACAGCACAGTGTACATTAATGATAAACAACTAGATTGGAGAAATGGATAACTGCCAAAAACGGTATTTAGAGATGAAATTGTGATAAAAATAACATCTGCATCTATAAATCACCGACAGGGAAGTGACATAATGCGTGAAGTCTGGTGAAGTTCATGCTCAAATAACTATGGACGGTGATGAGGACACTGAGCTCTTACCATTATGGCTACTGTAAAGCTTTCTCTATACAGTGCCTTGCAAAAGTATTTGGCCCCATTGAACTTTTCAACCTTTTGCACAAAGGACACAATCATGAAGTGTAATGAAATTTATTGGATATTTAAAACTTTTAACAAATAAAATACAGAAAAATTAAGCGTGCAAAATTATTCAGTTTTCAGTAATCTTTCAGTTAATACTTTGTAGCGCCACCTTTTGCTGCGATTACAGCTGTAAGTTGCTTGGGGTATGTCTCTATCAGTTTTGCACATCGAGAGACGGAATTTTTGCCCATTACTCCTTGCAAAACAGCTTGAGCTCAGTGAGGTTGGATGGAGAGCGTTTGTGAACAGCAGTTTTCAGTTCTTTCCACAGATTCTCAATTGGATTCAGGTCTGGACTTTGACTTGCCATTCTAACACCTGGATATGTTTTTGTGAACCATTCCATAGTAGATTTTGCTTTATGTTTTGGATCATTGTCTTGTTGGAAGACAAATCTCCGTCCCAGTCTCACGTCTTTTGCAGACTCCATCAGGTTTTCTTCCAGAATGGTCTTGTATTTGGCTCCATCCATCTTTCCATCAATTTTAGCCATCTTCCCTTTCCCTGCTGAAGAGAAGCAGACCCAAGCCATGATGCTGCCACCACCATGTTTGACAGTGGGGATGGTGTCTTCAGGGTAATGAGCTGTGTTGCTTTTACGCCAAACATAACGTTTTGCATTGTTGCCAAAAAGTTTGATTTTGGTTTCATCTGACCAGAGCACCTTCTTCCACATGTTTGGTGTGTCTCCCAGGTGGCTTGTGGCAAACTTTAAACAACACTTTTTATGGATATCTTTCAGAAAGTCTTTCTTCTTGCCACTCTTCTATAAAGGCCGGATTTGTGCAGTATATGACTGATTGTTGTCCTATGGACAGACTCGCCCACCTCAGCTGTAGATCTCTGCAGTTCATCCAGAGTGATCATGGGCCTCTTGGCTGCATCTCTGATCAGTCTTCTCCTTGTATGAGATGAAAGTTTAGAGGGACGGCCGGGTCTTGGTAGATTTGCAGTGGTCTGATACTCCTTCCATTTCAATATTATCGCTTGCACAGTGCTCTTTGGGATGTTTAAAGCTTGGGAAATCTTTCTGTATCCAAATCCGGCTTTAAACTTCTCCACAACAGTATCTCAGACCTGCCTGATGTGTTCCTTGTTCTTCATGATGCTCTCTGTGCTTTCAACGGAACTCTAAGACTATCAGAGAGCAGGTGCATTTATATGGAGACTTGATTACACACAGGTGGATTCTATTTATCATCATTATTCATTTAGGTCAACATTGGATCATTCAGAGATCCTCACTGAACTTCTGGAGAGAGTTTGCTGCACTAAAAGTAAAGGGGCTGAATAATTTTGCTCGCCCAATTTTTCAGTTTTTTATTTGTTAAAAAAGTTTAAAATATCTAATAAATTTCGTTCCACTTCATGATTGTGTCCCACTTGTTGTTGCTCCTTCACAAAAAATTACAGTTTTATATCCTTATGTTTGAAGCCTGAAATGTGGCAAAAGGTTGAAAAGTTCAAGGGGGCCGAATACTTTTGCGAGGCACTGTATTTCACTCTGTTTTTCACCACTGCTCTAACTACATCAACATCCACAATAAGAGACCAGAGCGCGAGCTCGTATTTGCCTCTGCATATGCAATATGACACGTTGCTAGCGGAAGATAGCCTGGCTTATACCGTAATGGGCACAGTTTAATCAAAATCCTGCTTTCGGTTTTGTGTAACATAGCAATTCCTACATATGTTTTTAAAAGACCTCTTCCGACAACAATAAGTATTAATTCAGTTATCAATTCAACTTGCACATTGCTCTTTAACTGATAAGACACAACTGAGTTACTTGGTTAAAGAACACTGAAATAAATAAAAATACTAATGTTTTAAGGTACTGCTGAACTACCTGCCCCTGGATCAGACACTATGGGACTCCTTTCTGAAAAAGCAGAGGTAAGGTAGCTACCAACATGTCTACCAGAGTTCAGCTTCGCATCTTCCAGCTCACAATGTGAAATGACTGCACTTGGCTAAGCTGGTTACAATTACAGTAAAGGCTCTAGATGTAGATACTTTGAAGCACAAGTCTACACAACACTATTTTTATTTTTCCATCAGTTTTTGAAGCAGTGCCTGAATTATACTGTGGTAACTAACCAGTTTGTCAAGTATATCCATCATGTCCATGGAGTTTACAACAAATACAAATACAACAAATACAAATTGGGGTACAGATGGCTCAGTGGGTAGGGAGTCAGACTTGTAGTCAGAAGGTTGCCAGTTCGATTCCCGACTGAGCCAAATGTCGTTGTGTCCTTGGACAAGACACTTTACCCTAATTGCTCCCAGGTCGTTGCTGTAAATAAGAAATTGTTCTTAGTCAACTTACCTGGTTAAATAAAGGTTAAAAAAAAATCATACAAGTACAGCTCGACTATACCAGATCTGCTCTGCCCAACACAGTTATATAATTTCTATGCTGCTCAACACAGCTAAATCACATCTGCTGTGCGCAAAACCGCTATATCAGGTCTGCCCATCACAGCTATACTTTCTATGCTGCCCAACACAGCTAAATCACGTCTGCTGTGCCCAACACAGCTATACAATTTCTATGCTGCCCAACACAGTTAAATCAGGGCTGCTGTGCCCAACACAGTTAAATCAGGGCTGCTGTGCCCAACACAGGTAAATCAGGGCTGCTGTGCCCAACACAGTTAAATCAGGGCTGCTGTGCCCAACACAGTTAAATCAGGTCTGCTGTGCCCAACACAGTTAAATCAGGTCTGCTGTGCCCAACACAGGTAAATCAGGGCTGCTGTGCCCAACACAGATAAATCACATCTGCTGTGCGCAAAACCGCTATATCAGGTCTGCTCTGCCCAACACAGCTATATACTTTCTATGCTGCCCAACACAGCTAAATCACGTCTGCTGTGCCCAACACAGCTATACAATTTCTATGCTGCCCAAC
>JACXGM010017175.1:0-13591 GCA_016801145.1 Umbra pygmaea
GAACCAGAAACAGCGGCAGAAGCGCCTGACCTGGGCTACAGAGAAGCAGCACAACAAAACAACAACAAATTTTGCATGTCATTCAGAAATCAAGGTGCCAGAGTCTGGAGGAAGACTGGGGAGAAGGAAATGCCAAAATGCCTGAAGTCCAGTGTCAAGTACCCACAGTCAGTGATGGTCTGGGGTGCCATGTCAGCTGTTGTTGTTGGTCCACTGTGTTTTATCAAGGGCAAGGTCAATGCAGCTAGCTATCAGGAGATTTTGGAGCATTTCTTGCTTCCATCTATTGAAAAGCTTCATAGAGACGAAGATTAGATTTTTTAGCACGACCTGGCACCTGCTCACAGTGCCAAAACCACTGGTAAATTGTTTACTGACCATGGTATTACTGTGCTCAATTGGCCTGCCAACTCTCCTGACCTGAACCCCATAGAGAATCTGCGGGATATTGTGAAGAGGAAGTTGAGAGACGCAAGACCCAACACTCTGGATGAGCTTAAGGCCGCTATCGAAGCATCCTGGGCCTCCACCACACCTCAGCAGTGCCACAGGCTGATTGCCTCCATGCCACGCCGCATTGAAGCAGTCATTTCTGCAAAAGGATTCCCGACCAAGTATTGAGTGCATAACTGAACATAATTATTTGAAGGTTGACTTTTTCTTTTTTTTTGTATTACAAACACTTCTTCTATTGGTCAGATGAAATATTCTATTTCTTTGCGATAGAAATTTTGGGTTTTCATGAGCTGTATGCCAAAATCATCAGTATTAAAACAATAAATGACCTGAAATATTTCAGTTGGTGTGCAATGAATCTAAAATATATTAAAGTTAAATTTTTATCATTACATTATGGAAAATAATGAACTTTATCACAATATGCTAATTTCTTGAGAAGGACCTGTATATTCTTCATTCAGGAATTCTTCAAAATGTATTAGTGTATGCCTCCTCAATGACTCTACTATCCTTTAGTGTTTAACAACTGAAAACATTCAACTACTGGGGTCCGCATGGCTTAGTGGGTTAAGTCGCTGCATTTCAGGACATTTCACGTCATGATAATCAGTGCCTGACTAAGGGTTCTCCGGCTTTCCCCGAACCTCCAGAACGAGGCTGTATTGGGAGCCTGTAAATTCAATAATGGAAGTATAGTTGGTGAGTGTAATCATCCCACACATGATCTGACTAAATGCTTCTGTGTTGGATAAGCAGTGCGAATAGAATCGGCTTCTTTGAGACATGTGGTTGGATGAAGCATGTGAGCGCTCTTCACCATCCCGCATCTGTCCAAGGTGTTGCTGAGCTGCTGACAAGGCAGGGTCAGTGGGAATTGGGAGGGGAAGAAAATGGGTGAAAAATAAAATACATTCAACTCGGGCAAAACATTAAAACGCAGAATGAAAACCTAAAAGCACAATATGCAGTTTTGGGGAGGGCAGGCCTTAACGAACCATTTGGGAACAGATTGATGTCGCAGGTTTAGTCCCAGAGTTGATGTGATCTCTTCTTTATATATTTCAGAGGGGAAACCTATGTGGGCTAATGCACTAGTTTTCACCCCTAGCCTCGGTTCCAATGGAATTACTGATTTTTCAACATGCCTTCAGATGTCAACATCAGATCACAGCATCTCTCCACAGACATAAACAGAAGATTGCCAGCAAAAACAGCACAAAATGAATTGCAAGGTCTGCACTACAAGCTGATGATTGCAGAATCATCTGAGCAAAACAAAGAATAACCCTCACACAGAAGTTTCCTACACAAAAATGATTAAGCGTTGTAGACATGCCGAACATTTTTTGTTTTCGGTGGACTGAATAACTCCAAAATAAATTCTGCTTTAACGCAACCATTTTGTCAAATGTGTTTGTACAGTCTGAGTGTATACACACTGCCAACTGTAAGGGTTTTAAAGTCATTATAAGTTCTTGCGTAAATCAACCATAAGTCAACAGATGGCTGCCTCAGTCTCCAATCTATATCCCAAATGACAGCCTTCTCCCTATGCTATTTCTAAATGAAGGGAAGTGCTGTAGGGAATAGGGTGGCATTTGGAATACAACCCAGTTGCTGCCCCTTACAGTGTTATTATGGATTCTGTGTCAGCTATAGCTGTTTTGTAATTCTTAAAGCCTCTACTTTTCCATTATCTCAGGCGAGTCGTGTCTTGTAAGCAACTGGCACTTCTGGGGTGCTGAGCCGTATTTAAACGTGTGGTAAAAGTCTGGACTGTCTGTTTAAAAAGAAAAGAAAAAAACTCATGGGTACACAGAAGGAAAAGGAGAGTGAAAAAGAGCTGCAAACGAGAGAGAGAACTTCTTGAGAACTGGCTTGTAACAGAGCGACTTTAACTTTCACTTCAGGCTCTAAAATCCTACTGCTGAGACTTCATCTGGAGCCACTCGGTGCTCGATTGTTCTTTTGGAGGCTCTTGGTGCTCGATTGTTCTTTCAGAGCCTCTATGTTAACCATGATTATCAGTAGCACCCAATTGTGTTGGCAAACTCAAATTGAAAAAGCTGGCATCCAGGAACCTTGTCATTCCCTACACACCCACAATCACACACACATTAAGTGCCAGACATAATCCTTCATGGTGAGCTGTAGGCTTACTGTATTTGTTTTTGAACTGTAACATTTAAGAACATGGAAGCAAAAGCAAATCTGGTCATGTCATGTTAAATCGGGGGGGGGGGGAGGTTTATCTTACTAGTGCTTATTAAAAGAAAAGACGGCTTCATAGCACAAAACACTGACTCAGTATGTTCTCAGAGCTTTGTGTTTTGCAGCAGACGTGTGTTAATCCTGAACTCGAGCATGTGTCTCTGAAAGATGTCTCACCGACGCCTTGCCACCCCAGCCATCTGCTTTATTGATGGGACTTTATGTGGTCTTGTGATTTTTCAGTGTGTCCATATATCTTCTTACACACTTGAGCTGTTAAAATTTACATTTTAGTAATTTACCGGACGCTTTTATCCAGAGCAACTTACATACAGGGATGTCCACCTGGAGCAACTTTTTAGTCTGATTTCCTATCCACTGCGCCCTCTGATGCCCTGTTAGAAGGATGAGATCTGTTGATGAGAATTAAAAATACTTGACGTTCAATTTGTCATGTGATGCTTGATTATTCTTTCCTCTATTAAGGTACATTTTTACAGTTTGCGCTAAACGAGCAGTGGACAGGATTTAAACTAATGCTATGAAGGTATATTTGCACATTGGATATTTGCACATTGGACATTTGCACATTGGACATTTGCACATTGGACATTTGCACATTGGATATTTGCACATTGGACATTTGCACATTGGATTTTTGCACATTGGTTATTTGCACATTGGACATTTGCACATTGGATATTTGCACATTGGATATTTGCACATTGGATATTTGCACATTGGACATTTGCACATTGGACATTTGCACATTGGATATTTGCACATTGGATATTTGCACCCACTTGAAAGGAACACTCCAGACCCCTAAACTGCCCAAAATTGTTATTCTGGCCATGATTCCAAAATGACAGGCATTAAAAACACTTTCTCAATGCCTTCTCTTTATTTCCCAACAAAGTTAGCAGTGATGTCACCACAGCTTTTTTGACTTCTTGATCTTTATTTGTCCCGTTTTATTCTCCAATTAACTCAATTCAAAACTAACATTTTGCAAAACTTTTGCGGTGACTTGTAACTTTTCAGGTCACTTACGATAGCCGTGTTGGGAAATACAGAACACATTGATGATTTTGAGGTGTTTCGAGGCCTTTGATTGTTCCTTTAAGCCACATATCTATAAAGTGTAAAACAAATCCAAGGATAACTAATGAACAGGAGTAAATCTGAGTGTGCATCAGATTGATCTTTACTAGAGCGTGTAACAAACCTAATACCCAACACAATTACTGGATAAGGGCTGCCCCTATGAACTATGAACCCACATGTATGATGAAACGTGTTAGATCAAGAATCACTCTGTCAGTCCTGCGTGTATCTGGTGTAGAGGACCCTGGCGCCTGGCTGGCTCACTGTACAACCACTCACCTGAAACCTACTGTTGACAGCTTGAGTCCAAAATGGCACCCACTGCAGTACAATGCGCCATGCCTCAGGTCAGAAATAGTGCACTACAGTACATACAGTGAAATTTGGCATATTTTTTTTGGATGCCCATTAGGACTGATGACATGGCTGCTGTCTTTCTGAGGACTGACAGTTGTGTCGGTGGGCGTGGATGGCCAAGGGTGTGATAGACAGTTTGGATTGTTTCAAACAAACATCAATTGCCATGCAAAAAAATTAGTTGTATTTATCCATCCATCCATCCATTTTCGTCCGCTTATCCGGGATCGGGTCGTGGGGGCAGCAGTTCCAGCATGGGACCCCAAACGTCCTTTTCCCGAGCCACAACTAGCTCCGACTGGGGGATCCCGAGGCTTTCCTAGGCAAGGTTGGAGATATAATCTCTCCACCTAGTCCTGGGTCTTCCCCGAGGCCTCCTCTTAGCTGGACGTGCCTGGAACACCTCCCTAGGGAGGCGCCCAGGGGGCATCCTTACCAGATGCCCAAACCACCTCAACCGCCTTGATAGTTGTATGTAAGTTGTATTTATTTATCTTTTAATCTCACATTTGATAGATGATAAGATGCATGTTTTCGAATCATTCTGAATCGTGTTTGACATCCCAGAGCAGACGGTGGAGGATTCCATAATTCCGCATCTAAAGCATCATAACAATCAATAACTTCTCTAAGCTCTTTGTATTTACCCTTGTTAGCGGAACATTCTGTCTCATCATGTCCCCTGAAATACAATTCTTGCATCCACAAAAATGCAATTGTGTTAATAAACCACTTAAGAACATCCCTGTTTCTTTGTACCTTTTCATTGTGCTGAACTGTCTGAATACGCTGTGCGATGCGACGCTTTCCCAGAAGCTGGAATCTGTTGTGGGCACTGATATGTTCCTTGCTTTTCCCATGCCTTACACACGCACAATCTATATGCTTCAGGTCGTTGAATTCCACTTTCGCCCAAGTCTCAGAGTTATCAAATAGCAGGCAAGGCCAGCAAAACAATCGTTTGGATGAAATACTCCATGTTAGCCAGCTATATTTTTCATATCAGTTGGTAAATGCTCTCACTGTCTCACCCTTCTTCATGAAAATGATCTCAGATGTAGGTTTTCCATAATTTTTAATTTTCACTTTTCCATTGTACTCCACAACATTATCAGTACTAGCCATCAGTACTGCTACATACTCTGATTGTTTGATTGGATGAAAAACATGTCAGTTCATATGAATCTCACATCCTACTCTATGAATCTTAATTATTGTGTAAATCTATGGAAGGAATAACGGCCCAGGAGCATAAGTTAATGGGAGTAATGCAGCTGAGAGGAGGATATGATTTTCCATCCTCCGACTATTCTAGTTTCTACCAAAGAGAGTGCTGTTTTCACTACTGAAGACCACTGAGAAACGTGCATTTCATTATAAAGTTTTATCTAAAAATGATCACTTTTTATGTTTTATTGAATACCATTGTTTTATTTAATTTACCGAGGAGGCTGATCCTCTCCTTCCTCCCCTGACGAGCCTCTACTGGTGGAGGGGTTTTATCGTAACAACGCATTGTAGGTTCTAGACTCAACTGCAAGTCAAGGCACTGTGTGTGTGTGTGCGTGTTTTACGGTACTGTGTGTGTGTGTGTGTGTACACATCTGGTGAGAAAGAAGGATCAGTATGGTCAGTAAAATCAAATTTGTAAAAGTATAATTGGAAAAAACTGCATCTGAACGACTTGTATGTGTTTCAAGTAAATAGAGTGACTAATCATTATTGGCCCCCGGTGCTGCCAAGTAACCTCTCAACTCCTGCCCCCCCTTACTTCACATTTACAGGAATCGGTTGTTTATACTGACAATGACCACAGTGTAGTTTAACCCACAGAGAACTAAATAACTCAAGAGAACTAAATAAATACTTTACATACTATAATCTAAAGTGTTCTAAGAAGATCTATTTATGTGAGGAGGTACTGTTAGTATTGCATCGTAGTATTACATCAGCTGAAATGTTGATTTATATAAACACAAACGGACTGCATCCCGTAAGGAGCCATGTCCCCTAAATACTGCACACCTTCCCACCATGTCTATGTGTGTAATGTCACTGCATACTTCTAGGCATAAGACTCCATTTGGCATCTAGTCAAGCGTGTGCTATAGTAGGTGACCACTTGCCCAGCTGTGGAGATGGAAAAGGCCATGCAGTGAAGCAAAAAACACTGCTGCCATTTGAACTGGCTGCTGTTTTGACTTGGCTTTCTGTGCACTGACGTGAACCCAGGGTGAGAGAGGAAGAGGGTGCGAGAGAAAGGGGCAGATAAGAATGGGGGGAGGTGAGGGTCTGCAAATTGATGGAAGTTGCGAAGAAGATGGAGTCGGAGAGGAAGGGGTTTGTTAGAGAGCGAAGCCAGACTCAGGGTTCATAGCCTGTGTTGTTTAGTGCCAAGAAAAAGCAGCCGAGTTCAAGAAGGAATGAGAGTTTTGAAGAATAAACCGGTCTAAGACAGTGAAGAATGGAGTGTGTGTTTGTGTTGGTGGGTGTGTAGGGGGGGGCTCACATTTCCGTGTGTATTTGTTTGCGCTTGCATGCATGCATGCCTTCCCTTGTGTGTGTGTGCGTAGCCTACTACCAATATACTTCGTCTACCATCCAGGGACGTAATGAAAGAGCTCATTATGTATATACCACCACTACTTAGGGGCAGGCTGACTAATGACACCAATTTTCACTTCTCTAAACCCGACACCAAAGACCCACACTGTAAATCACACGTTACTCATTGGTTTAATTAATAACATTTTGCCAGACTTCTTGACTCTAGGTGCGGCTTAATAGTGACCTCGTAAAACTTTAAAGTCAAACTTGATCAGAATAATAAGGTGGAGATTTTGCTGACTCATTCTTGATGCTGAGACCTCTATCAAAAGGAAAAGCTAGCTTATATTTCAGTGACTGTATGTACAGTAGGTTGCCTGTAAAAACGATTTGCAATGTTCATATGATCCCTTCCAAGCAGACATTTCTTCCTCCTTTTATTAAATGCACGCACCTTTTAAAAAGACAGATTATATAAACCGTTTTTGATTTAACTTATTCACAATAGCATTTACTTTTTTATTATTTTCACAATAGCAATGTTACAGCAGCTCATTCAGCTTGAAAAACATTTGTATCAAAAATGTCTATTACAGAGTAGCAAAAACAAAATGTGTAACCTCTTCACTACACACTGTGTAAAAAGATCCAGAAAATGTACCGTCATTTCTTTGCCAGTAGAATTTCCATTATGTTACAGACAGTTCATTCAAAGTAGTATATTATATTATGTAATTCATAAACACAGATTGTACATTAATTGACAGTAACTAACACTACCCTATCCACTTGTAAATATCAGACACATATCTTAGTGTAGAAGTTCACCACACTAGGTAGTCCCAGGATTTCATAGGTCAGTAGTGTGGGAGCTTTCTTAGTTCTTTGAAATCTGTTTCTGCTTCCTCCATTTCCTCTGGGTTGTCTTCAACTGATTCAACAAATTCACTGGTTTTGTTAAAGGGTGCAATCATCCAGACATCACTTTCCATGTGTAATGTGGTGGAGTGTCGTGGAGAGAATGCAGGAGATCAATAACAGGAATTCACGTTACTCATTTTATTGAAGAACGTGCAAAAACAAAAAAATGAAAACCAGTAGGCTACCGGCACGGGCGACAGTAAAGCCCAAAATAATACATCTCTATGCCTCACGAGGCGGCAACACTCATGGAAATCTAACAAGATACCAACAAGGAAATGCAAATGGGCAAACAGAGGAACTAAATACACAGTCAGTCAATCTTTTCTTGGGTTCAACTTTTAAGTTACACTCAGTCACCATCAGGGGAGCTGGAGCTGTATCTACAGGAAAAAGGTGAGAAATTTCACATTGTAAGGTTATCTCTCGTGTTGACATATTCCTGCCTTAACTCTTATTCTTGTGGACATTAGAGCTGTAGAAAACAGAATGTCTGGTCACCCCAAAGGTTCTTCTGTAATTTGCAAAGTTGCTGTATTTTGCAAAGTTGCTATTATTCTTCAAGCCTATCCACCAGAAGAGTTTTGGCACATGCTCAATTCCAGTAACTCCCCAGGGGCAATGTTATAGATTGTATCTGTGAGAACCATACAGCACATTTCCTTTCTTGTACTCATCTAAAACAGTTGGGCTCTTTTTCAGCTCTTCATAAGCCTCTGATGGCAGCATGAACTTGTAGTGAGTTTAGGAAATCCTCTTTTGTAACAGTGATCTATGGTCCAGGGACAAACACGAGAAGGTTGAGGATAAAACAAACATAGTTTTATTCTGAATAACACTCATGCAAAAGAAAATCACCTCAAGGGGCAAAATACTTAATTACATATAACACTGACACAGGGACATACAGAAGGACAACTCCTGACAAACTACAAACAATAACACAGGGTTTAAATATACATATAGTTGGAAAGTGAATGCAGCTGCCCAGGTGATTAAGAACTCTCATTGGCTCCATGAAACGTGATAAGATCATGTGACTTAAGGAGCGGGAACTGAAACCAAAACAATTTACACAGGGTAGAAATCATATGAAACTAAACACAAAACACACGTCCAGACCCATAAGGGATCCGTGACATCTTTTCCTTCACACACTGTCACAAGCCTCTTCACTACAGAAAGACTTGTACCAAGCAGTGTAGAGACATTACCTTTCATGGCCGAGTCTTGACATACCATCACAACAGCTCCAATGGTTCACACCAACTACTGATTCTGAAAACTCAAATTTTTCAGATAAATTGACATCATATGGGAATTGCTCTGAGCTAAAGGCCGATTTATAGTTCTGCATCAAGGTTACGGCGTAGCATACGCTGTCGGCATATGTCATAGTCTATGCGGTCATGAGCATTTACACTTCTCTGTCGGTGTCTGCGTTGCGCGTTGATGCCGGAAATGCAAAGCAGACAAGCCGATCAATCACAGATCTTGCGGCTATGTCACCGTGACGCGTAGTTACACACATCAGCTACGGTGAAGGGTAAGGTACAGGGTAGGGCGCAGGCAGCCAGCTACGGCGTAGGCTACTCCGTAAACTTGACGCAGAAGTATTAATTGGGCTTTAGTCTTGAAATCTCCAAGTTTTCAATTGGCATTAATGACATACTGTACATGTGAAATACATGTTTTAAATGGACCTGTAATGTAGAGTTATCTGAGAACCAATATCAAGTTATGCTATAGCAGATTACTTCAATTTGTACAGAAACAGTAGCACCTGGGTTCACTAAGCCATAGGAAGTACATTTATTTCTTCAAGGTTCTTGTTGCATTTTTTCACTCTACATGCAATAGCATCTGCGGTTTGTCTGTACATGTGACAAATTAACTTGAACCTTGAGATGGATAAACATTCTTCCTTTTAAAATTATATATTGAAAATTGTTAAAGGGTAACAATGATGAAATGTTTCATTAGTCTATGTTCCTAAATCATGGAATGTATATTATTTGACTTTGTCAATCATCAGGCAGCTCTCTCACATAGGGAGAACAGGATCAAGCTAGCATGAGTGCTACATTAATCAGATATATGCGCTAGATAGAATGTTGTGAAATAACTATTATTTGTGTGAACAAATGTTTTTTCACTAAGAAATCACAAAACGGTGGAAGCACAATTGCTTTTTTCACCAAGAATTCACAAAACGGGGGAAGGACAATTGCTTTTGATCCACAACATTTACATCTCTGCCAAAGAAAAAGAAAAGCCAGCTTGCCCATTCAAATTGTCCAAAAAACTAATTTTTCCAACTTCACATGTCACTAGTGTGTTAACCATAGAAATTAAATCTATAGAAGCCTTATATAATGTGGAAGTAGTCCGCTAGATCTTTGCAATGGAATGGTACACGTAAAAATGGCTGCCGCTCTAACCATTCTGCTACATTTATTTGCATTGGAATGGCACTTCTAATCATTCAATTTCTATGGTGTTAAACCAAAATTTCAGATGAATTTCAGATGTAAATATATAAGTGATACAGTAATAATAGTATATTGTGTGAAGATAATATAAAATCAGCATTTGTTGACAATAAGTACTTTCCTCGTACTTATTGTCAATAGATTATAGAGTAATTTTATTGTTCCCCTTTAATACAATAATAATGTTTGTTAACATTGTAACATGTTGTAATGGATGTTTTATTTGGGTATTACATGTTACATTTTTAAACAACCCTTTTGTCTAATAAATGACCATGTGGTTAGCATGAATATGCTATGTTAAGTAAATAGCAGAGTGAGAGATGGTTTTTGTAGGAAAGGCTGATGTGTGGGTGTGTGTGTGGATGTATGCTTAAATGTGTGTCTGTGGCCTTGAGGCTCCTTGGTACCGGGTAACACCAAAACACAGCAGCCACAGGGTTCACCACAGAGACGACCTGTTAGCCTAGAGGGGTTAGAGGTCAGGGGTCATTTGTCCCAAGGGTTGTCGTGGCGACACCCCAAGAGGGAGGCAGACATAGCCTGTGTGTGTGTTGTGTGCAAGTGTGTGTTACAAGCTAGACAGACGCGGTGTCAACTAAATCCTCTCGGACAACAAATCCATCATTAACAGGAACACAGAAAGCTCAAAACTACAACAATGAGAAGAATGAGATAGTCGCCCTGATGGGTCATCTGGCGTATCGCACAGCTTTTTACTACATATTTATAGAAAAGTGCAGTTTGCAAAAATGCAGTTTTCCCCACATCTTTCCATTGTGTTCCAAAACCAATAAAGTGGGCAAATGAGTCCTAGACAAGAAAGTAAATGATGGAGTGGCATAATAAAGCCATTGAGACAGAGGAAAGTTAAGAGTGGCTGGCCCTCAAAACTGAAGCTCAGCCACCCACTAACCTCTGGGAAAGAGATTCCCTTCATATAGGATTTGTAGTACGGTATGTTTCCTGTCAAAACAAGGGGTAGTGTTTGTATATGAACCCCTTTCAAACTGTCCCTTATTTACTACTAACTTGTAGGTTTTCCGCTGTTAGACACAGCTGTGGTTAACTGACACTGTACAGTGTAAATGAGTAATCTCTAGGTGTTTAAAGGGCTTTTACTTTTTTATTTCCACCCCACCCACTACAACATTGAGATTAATGACAATGTGATACAAAAAGTCAGGCATGTTTGATTTAAAAACTAAAAATATGCATTTAAACTTTTAGACATTTAGCAGATGCTCTGGACTTACACTAAGTACAGGGACATTCTCCCTGGAGCAATTTATGGTAAAGTGCCTTGCTCAAGGACACAATTAAGTCTGACTCCCTAACCGCTGAGTCATCTCACCCCTGAATTTTCATTTCTGGCCTATTCAGAACACAATTTGTTGTGACAACAATTTAATTTAAATAATATATACATTCAACAACATTCGGTAGGTGGCTGGTTTGTTTGTTTTAGATCGTTATATACTGTATTTACTTATTTTCATGAACTGAAGTTTGACTTTGAGAGAACAAAAAGGTACTGTATAGTCACATGATTAAAATACACCCTAATCATTAAATGCCATTTTATTGTTTTCAGGCTGGTATCAAGCACAAGCTCACGGTACACAATGAGTCCAAAGATGTAGCTGAGCCACTCAGTCAAACTTTATATTAAACAAAAGTGAAATGTTGAATATGTGGTATTTGTTTAATATGTTGCACTAAAATCTACCTAGCTAATTACATAGCAGTTGCTAAGCTAACCGGGTTGTTCACAATTTTCAAGCTGCAATGTATGCAACTCGTTAAAGAGAGTTATTGTTACGAAAACATTCTGAGGGACTGATATTTGATCATTTTTGGTGAATATGATTGCAACTTAATGAAGCAATCTGTATGGGTCACAGTCCCCCGTTACTTAATATCTTTACTACTTTAAATGGAAAATGTTTCTGACTTCCAACGTTACCACTCACAAGTTTAACGTACACCTCAAGCAATAGAGTGGAGACACCCATATGGAAAATAGTCAACAATAAAATGTGTAAAAGATTTGTTATGTTTTGCCTCATATGACAAACACAATTCATGCATGATATTGACCCCTTTCCTGCAAAAACACCTTTTAATATTTACAGATGGCTAATAAACTACATGTGTTTTTATACACGTCATACCATGTTTTTGTAGGAAAGTGGCCAATATACGAAATGTATTTGTCAAATGAGGCAAAACATATAACAATCTTATTTCATTTGTTTCATTCTTTTCCATATGTGCACATTGTCATTACTCTACAGTAAGTCAGAGCAGGGAGTGAGGAAAGTGTGGGGAAAATACAAACTTGCAAGGTGACAGTTGACATTTCCACCCATTTTCATAGTAAATTTTTTTATATCCAATGCAAAACTTGCAACAAGTCTCATTTATCAAATAAAAGCGTATTGGACAGCTTTCACATGCAGTACCTCATCATCCTCACTAAATTTAATAAAACAATGGTATGAATAAAACATTAAAATGTAATCTTTTTAGATAGAACTTTATGATTAAAAAACGTAGTTTTCTATCATAAAATGTTTTTGTGGTCTGGAACAAGTGTGATGTGGAACTGCAGTTGTCACAATGAGGTGTGGTGTAGAAAGAGAGACAGAGGCAAGAAAATGGTTGATTGTTTGAAGGTTTACTTTACGTGTTGTTCCAGGAAAAATACAACACACATTTGTTGCAGGTGACATAAAATGTGAGCAGCACAACTGTTATATTAATTAACTACGCTCCTTGCGGCGTAGTTAATTGTACAAGGCACAAGGTAGAGTTTTGAGACGTTAGTCATTATTTATTTTACCTCACTGTTAACTTAATACATTTTTATGGTTAAGTTACCTGAGGTAATTTACCTCAATCCTTTAAACAATCTAGCTAGCTGCACTGCAATGTAGATGAGTCAAAACAAAAGCGAGCAAAAAAGTACCTTCTAGCTAGCTAGTATTTTACAACTAGCTAATGTGTTGTGTGTGCTAATGATAAATATTTTGGGTATTTATATGTTAATGTTAATGTGATGAAAGTACATAGTAAACCTGTAAATTAGTCTAGACATACCCAACACAGACTTCAGGCCTGAAACTGTGCCTTCTTTTCTGCATGCCTTCTTTTCTGCAGGGGCGCAGATGGCTCAGTGGGTAGGGAGTCAGACTTGTAGTCAGAAGGTTGCCAGTTCGATTCCCGACTGAGCCAAATGTCGTTGTGTCCTTGGGCAAGACACTTTACTCTAATTGCTCCCAGGTCGTTGCTGTAAATAAGAAATTGTTCTTAGTCAACTTACCTGGTTAAATAAAGGTTAAATAAAAAAATAAAAATGTGTGCAGTCTTTAACAATATTGATGATGACATGTTAAAATCTAATTAGCCTAATACTTGATCAGGGGCTATCCATCCTTACCTCACCCATGGCACACTGAACTGAACCCCCTGGTCATCCACCCTCCTTGCCTCAC
>JACXGM010017176.1:0-19928 GCA_016801145.1 Umbra pygmaea
TGTCATCATGATGACTGAGCTGACATTTGTAGGTCACTGTAAAATCTTCTGTTAATATTCTGTGTCATCATGATGACTGAGCTGACATTTGTAGGCCACTGTAAACTTTTCTGTTAATATTCTGTGTCATCATGATGACTGAGCTGATATTTGTAGGTCACTGTAAACTTTTCTGTTAATATTCTGTGTCATCATGATGACTGAGCTGACATTTGTAGGTCACTGTAAAATCATCTGTTAATATTCTGTGTCATCATGATGACTGAGCTGACATTTGTAGGTCACTGTAAAATTTTCTGTTAATATTCTGTGTCATCATGATGACTGAGCTGACATTTGTAGGTCACTGTAAACTTTTCTGTTAATATTCTGTGTCATCATGATGACTGAGCTGACATTTGTAGGCCACTGTAAACCTACTTCTTCCATTGGATCATTCTTATGATTATTTGAGAACATTTGTGGGATTTTTAGTTCTCTTTCATGTCCAAATACTGTATATGTAGCTGAACCCTAGCCCCTATTAGAACATATGAAATGTTACCCTGTTGTGGAAATTCAATTCTTAAGGTGTCTTTCTGTATTCTGTATAATCAACTCAACTTGTATAATTAATACATAATTTTTTCTTCCAAGCTGTGTCAAGCAGGACAAATTTTACTTTTCATTATATTAACCAAACATTTTAGCCAAAGAAAACATGAATTACGTTATATGCCAACATATTTAGGGTGTTTTTACATTTTGGCTGCATGTTTTGCTATTAGGCTATATTCATACTTCTATCACGTTGCACCTGCACATTTCGTTTAGCGGATTTATGTGAGAACACTCCACACATTTCATACATTTCATAACATTCCACATTACTTTTCAAACTATATTGCAACATTCACAGTTAAGGTTAGGCATGACAATACTAACAATTAAGGTTAGGCATGAAGTTACTAATGGTTAAGTTTAGGCATGAGGTTACTAACGGTTAAGGTTAGGGATGACGTTGCTGAGGTTAAGGTTAGGATTGAGGTTAGGGTTACATGACAAAAAAACGGACAATGCCTGTCTGCATCACGCAGCAATGTAGACTAAAACACATAAAGTGTCCGTCTGGATTTGAACTCGCGAACACTGGCATTAAAGTCACAGATTTATACGCCCATCCACCATCCCCGACCCCCACGCTAGCAAAATCTACGCTATTTACTTGCAACGTTATGATCTTCATGTGTTTATATTTAACGTTATTTGAGTGTTAAATTTAGTTTCCTATGTTACTGACACTCTCATACGTTCATATTTCACACATTTCGGTTTTACAAAATAGTTCCCTCAGAACGTATTTCATGTGATTTTGGGCTCAAAAATGTATACCATTTTAACTGAAGAAAGTTTGCAATATCTAGGATGTAATCATTTGTCAAATTATAATATTTCTAGACTGTGGTGAATTGACTTGGAATGCATGTGAAGATTGAGATTGGGTAAAATATTCCTTTAAATATTAATAAATTTCACATGGCATGTGCAAAGGTTTGGGCAGTGTCACTTGGTAGTTGGCAACTTTAACTGCTTTCAAACATTTTCTGTAGCCAGCTATCAGTCTTTCTATTCATGCCTTTTGACTATTTTCCCACTCTTCTAGCAGAACTCTTTCAGCTCAGAGAGATTATTGGGCCACCATCAGATTTTCAGTAATATTCAAGTCTGGATACTGAGACGGCAATTCCAAAACATTTGTCCTTCTTTCTATGCTATGGAACATTGTCTTGCTTAAATATCTACCCTTTTTTAACTTGACTGACAAGCTAATGCACTAGCTTTTAGGATTTGTTGATATTTGGTTGAATTCATTCTCCCCAGTGTTCTACAGACTGCCACAAACTGCAAAGCACAATGGAGGCACCAAGCCTACTAGTGCTATTTGTAGAATTCAAGTGAAAACAACTGAACTATGTTTCCTTTCAAATGAACAGTCTATAAAAACTTATTTATTGATATTTTAATAATAAATAATAAAATAAAGCATTTTAATTGGAATAATGATTCCCTTACTGTGCAGTGCAAAGAAAAAAAAATGGTTGACATGTGCCCGTTGAAAACCACTGTGGAAGCACAATGTCCTCCTTGAAATTTTTCTTCAATTTGCCAAATTATCACTTTATGGTAGGAAATCGTTGTCCCATCAACATTTTTGTTTTCCAATTTTCAAAATATCAAGAAATACAATTTGTAGAGGTTTTGTAAGTTGTTCTCCCCTCCCAATTGCTCTTGTCCAGTTCCCCCCTAACCCTGGCTTGTCAGCAGCTCTGCAACTCCTTGGGCAGATACGGGATGGTGAAGGGCACTCACATGGTTCATCCAACCACACCAGACAATTCTTTTCATACTGCTCATCCAAAAAGAAATGCTTTAACAAGATCATGTGTGAGGTGATTACACTCACAAACTATACTTCCACAATTGAATATACAGGTGCCTGATGCATACAAGGAATTGCTGGAGAGCGGTGTGGCAAGGTAGATAATCCGACTTATCTATCACAAATCCCTGGCAGTGCTAACCAATTTGTGTTGCCTCATGCTGGAGGTTCCGGGACTGACTATCATGATGTAGCATTTCCTGCAAGGTAGCAACTTAGACTGTTCCTCCACCTAAACTGTTCTGTTGGTACTTTGCCATGACATGTGTGTTCTGCTGTTCAGATCTGAACATTATTCTGGCAAGATTCTGTGATATTTTTCTTATTCCAAATCTTGCTGTGAAAAGTTCCATTTAAAATAATTTTCTTGACAATGTTTCTGACAGTTGAAATTGGCAGCTAGTTTTTTATAGCCTTCGCCATCTTTGTGAATGTCAGTAACTTATTTTCAAGTCCTCAGACATCTGCTAAAATGAGCCCATGGTTTTTGAATCCAGGTAGAACAACTATCATAAGCTGACAGATCAGATATATATATAATTGTTGCCCTAATCAGTCAACCATTCCGGGCCTTAGTTACCATGTTTTTAAGAAACTAAGAAAGGTCCAAACGGGGTTCCAACCTTTGCACATGTCATGTTGACATTTTGCTCATATTTTTTATAATCCACAATGAATGCAAATACACTCACCTAAAGAATTATTAGGAACACCTGACTAATACTGTGTTTGAGCCCCTTTTGCCTTCAGAACTGCCTTAACTCTATGTGGCATGGATTCAACAAGGTGCTGAAAGCATTCTTTAGAAATGTTGGCACATATTGATAGGATAGCATCTTGCAGTTGATGGAGATTTGTGGGATGCACATCCAGAGCACGGAGCTCCCGTTCCACCACATCCCAAAGATGCTCTATTGGGTTGAGATCTGGTGACTGTTGGGGCCATTTTAGTACAGTGAACTCATTGTCATGTTCAAGAAACCAATTTAAAATGATTCAAGGTTTGTGACATGGTGCATTATCCTGCTGGAAGTAGCCATCAGAGGATGGGTACATGGTGGCCATAAAGGAATGGACATGGTCAGAAACAATGCTCAGGTAGGCCGTGGCATTTAAACAATGCCCAATTGGCACTAAGGGGCCTAAAGTGTGCCAAAAAAACCCACACCAGTACACCACCACCACCAGTCTGCACAGTGGTAACAAGGCATGATGGATCCATGTTCTCATTCTGTTTACTCCAAATTCTGACTTAACCATCTGAATATCTCAACAGAAATCGAGACTCGTCACACCAGGCAACATTTTTCCAGTCTTCGACTGTCCAATTTTGGTGTGCTCTTGCAAATTGTAGCCTCATTTTCCTATTTGTAGTGGAGATGAGTGGAACCTGGTGGGGTTTTCTGCTGTTGTAGCCCATCCGCCTCAAGGTTGTGCTTGTTGTGGCTTCACAAATGCTCTGCTGCATACCTCGGTTGTAACGAGTGGTTATTTCAGTCAAAGTTGCTCTTCTATCAGCTTGGAGCAGGCGGCCCATTCTCCTCTGACCTCTAGCATCAACAAGGCATTTTCGCCCACAGGACTGCCGCATACTGGATGTTTCTCCCTTTTCACACTATTCTTTGTAAACCATAGAAATGGTTGTGCGTGAAAATCCCAGTAACTGAGCAGATTGTGAAATACTCAGACCGGCCCGTCTGGCACCATCAACCATGCCACGCTCAAAATTGCTTAAATCACCTTTCTTTCCCATTCTGACATTCAGTTTGGAGTTCAGAAGATTGACTTGACCAGGAGTGTAAATCACAATCCTTTATTAAATGTTGCAGAAAGTTGTCATGTTTCACTTCGCATGTAAAGGTCAGGTTAACAATTAATTGAAGATTCAATGTACCGGTAACATCTTATTTTCTAGGTGCACACAAACGTTTGCATGCAACTGTATTGATCAGGGCTGAGCAGTGTCAGCTATACTATACAATATCAGTTGTATCATAAGGACACCTATTTATCCATTCTGATATTCATTACATATATTGCAACATGCTGGTCTGATAAGACACATTTTATCAAAATTCACAACAATCCCTTATTTTTAAGGTAGACTGTTTAGTTTCCGTAGAGGTTAAACTATGGGCCGGTTTCTCAGACAAAGGTTAGGCTTTGTTGTGGACTAAAAATATCAAGCTTAATCAAGATGTCCATTGAGCTTCATTATTCAGTCCAGGACTAGGCCTAATCTTTGCGTGTGAATTTGACTCTATATATTTATATTCAACTTATTCACTTATGATTTTAGAATCTACAGAGAATCACTTGTGAATCAACCATGTTAGGTAAATGAAAAATATTACTTTCTTTGATTCCAACCTTTCATGCATTTCTACAAAAATGTGAACCAGTAGCTCAACAGAGATCAGATTTTCTTTTCACCTGTGAAGTATCTCCAGCAATTGTGTCCTTCCGTAAGCAACTTTTACAGAGGCCTCATGGAAATACTGCAAGCCCAGAGGTCAGAGTGCAATGTGCTGATGGATTATGGGGCAGCGCTGCAGCCCGCTCTTGCTGACAAGCTTTATTGGTTGGGCGGATGAGCTTGTAACCCTTTATATAATTATTGTATTAAAGCCAGTGTAGCCCTTGCTTTTCTGGCACTTGTTCCTGGATCAATGTGGAGATAATTTCAAAAATGAATAGTTAGTATCGATCGGTCCGCTTAGTGATGTCTTATCAGCGACTCGGACAGGTCGCTGTAGATTATTGCGCCAATGTCATTTATGGCCTCTATGATAGTATTTGTATTTTTGGAGCTGGCTGATTTAAACAAAGACAATTCAATTTGCAATGGATTTTTTTCTATCTGATGTTCTCCCCCTCCACTGTCTGGAACACAATAAGCAATAAATCACAATTGTTTGTCTTTATCTCTTCCATTGTTATCCCCGGCTGATACCAAGGTGTTGGCCTGGTTTTAGGTATTGGGGGTAATCTAGGTTACAGGAGGATGAGAATGAAGGCCTGCGTCAGCACTTGAACTCTTTGTCTGAGGGATTGAGTGTGCTTTGGTTCAGACAAACAGGACCTACTGTTGTGGAAGAGGGAACTTAATGTTGTTTTTTTCTGGTGTTTGCTTGTTTGTCCTTTATTATCCATAGTCTTAGTGCTTCACAAAGTTTAATCTGTGCTGCCAAACATGAAAACTCTAGCAAGAATGCCTTCTTTTTTAACACATTGCATTATTTGACAGCAAAGAAATGATCAAATTAGTATTTTAGGCCTTGCATCATAGCGGCAACACCCGGTGAACTCGAGAAGTGAAACCTAAATATAGTATAACATCTGCACATGATCTGGTTCCTATCAAACTACTTGCACAACAGGTAGTGTTTTTCAAACGGGAAGTTTAAATGTAACATATATAGGTGCTATCCAGCAGGAGTCAATGCCATTAGGATGAGCAGAATCTGTTGATTCAGAGTTAGATAATGAAGACCAACATCTCCCCACTATGAGCTTTAGTGAGCTGGATACATTAACTTTAAATTCACCCTCCTTTGCAATAGGACGCTATGACAGATTCCAGCTGTGTTCCTACAATAACATTTTGTTATCTCTACTGAAAATGTGTTTTTGCCTTTCATAAAGCTCTGAAGGGTGTGTGTGTTTTAGTTAAGATGACCTGCTGCTACTCACTAATTTACAGTTCAAGAAGCTGACATGGAAAATAGCACAGGTATTCTTGGACCCAAAATGTTTTTAGTTTAATATGATGGCTAATATTAAAACATTGACATTTAGATACAAACGTAGTACAGAGATCACCAGCAAATTACACACACGCATACTGTATATATAATGCTTTACATGTAGAGTATATCTAATAAATAACTGATGTATTCTTCGTATGTGTCATAATGTGTAAGGTTTTACATGTAGAGTATATCTAATAAATAACTGATGTAGTTTTCATATGTGTCATAATGTAAAAGGTTTTACATGTAGAGTATATCTAATAAATTACTGATGTAGTCTTCGTATGTGTCATAATGTATAAGGTTTTACATGTAGAGTATATCTAATAAATAACTGATGTAGTCTTCGTATGTGTCATAATGTATAAGGTTTTACATGTAGAGTATATCTAATAAATAACTGATGTAGTCTTCGTATGTGTCATAATGTATAAGGTTTTACATGTAGAGTATATCTAATAAATAACTGATGTAGTCTTCGTATGTGTCATAATGTATAAGGTTTTACATGTAGAGTATATCTAATTAATAACTTATGTAGTCTTTTTATGTGTCTTTCAGATTGTGTTGTTGCATGTGGGTCTGTTCCTATCTTTGTTTGAGGATCCTTGCCTTCGTGTCATGTTTATACTTTCTCCTCTTACCTTTTAAACTGTGAATGACAAGATGTATCCATCAGTGGACTGAGCTCAATTTCAATAGCCAGCTCAGGGGGAATCATTCAGAGAAATGTAATTTACTCTGTATTGGTCAGTTTGACCCCTGACCTCAATCACTTGACACAGTTACCACGGCAACCCAAGGAAAAAAGGAAGACTGAATCAGAAAGCGGGGTGTGACAGTTCGGACATGAAACATGGCACCGTAGTCTTTTCCCAAAAAGAAACAACAAAACAATTGACAGAACAATTCATTTATTATACTGTATTTTTAATTCTATTAGAAAGGATTCATTTCATAGATAATTTCATACAGGATTAGCGCATCACTGAACATCTTGTCAGACAATTACATTGATCCAATGCATATTCACAACAATGGCGCTTTTAATCATATCTGTCAGGTGTGCTCATTTTTTACTCAGCTGACAGTTTAATTATGTCCGATTACCTCAGAAGTGTTCCCATTCTAATTAGTTGTACAGTTACATGTCACTAATAGCACAGGGATCAAAGGAAACTAATTACTATCATACATCATGTACAATTAACAAGCATGATTGATTAATAATTATTTGCCCATTGTTACCGTACAGAGATAATGTAGTGTGTAAATTTTGTAAAAGAGATTTTTCTACCAGTCACCAGTTGTTGACGAGTCTCATCTCCTGACATTTATTATAAAAAACTCAAGCATAGGAGGTATCTACCTTAATAGTAATAGTGCAACATTTGATTTGAAATAAGCCATGCTAAAAATAATTAATCGTGTTTTAATTTGTTGAGCCAAAATACATTGCATAGCTTAACACAACCATTTAACACAGCCATTTAACACAAGTTTCTAATGCTTAGGTCTTTTCAACCAGTCTAAAATGAGCTTTTGCCATATTAGTTTAGTCAGCAGCAACAAATGCTTTCTCAGGAGAGTTTTCCCATCCCTTTATTTGTCTCACCGTCCCTCATCAGATGACAGCACTTTGCTCTTTCAATCGGTTTGCCGATGGTTCCTCTGACATTTCGTGAAGTCAGGCTTTTCACGCGTCTAGCACAAAATATTGCAGCAATCGGCACACTTGCATGATAAGTCAGACTAAATGGTCATTCCACTTAATGGGCCTTTCCAAAGAATGCCTTCCCCATGGTCCTAAATCTATAACAGTACTGTAATACCAACATGGCTGCCATTTGTGCATGATAGACATGAGGACATAGGTCTTGGTGAACCCAGTGAAAGTTTGGCTCATTTTCCATGTGACATCTATGAATAAGTTTTATTTATTTATTTAACCAGACAAGTTGACTAAGAACCAATTCTTATTAACACTCATGCAATCATTATATTTCTGAAACTGAGATGAAAAATATGCTCAAAGTAATATTTTGACTGTAGCTAAACCTCTCTGGACTGGCATCAGACCTGCAGGGTGACTGTTCCACATCCTAATTCAGCTCAATATGGCGCGCACACTCTCAGTCTCTCATTTGAACTAACAGAAGCGGCCCATAATGATCACTTCTGCCATTATGGTGGATTGATCTGATCTGGTCCAGGGCCCTGTGGAGTTATATCCTTTGATGTCCATATGGATGTGTGTGTCAGAGAGTCTCACTGTGTATGTGTGTGAAGCCCTATCCAAACAAATGGAGGTTTGGGAAGGAGAGCCTGGAGCGCAGCTCGTCCTTTAATTGCCATTTACATACTGGCGGAATCATTAATTTCCAATTCCCCTATTATTCCCCCCTTTACCCCTGTCCACATGGTTGTGTCAATGTCAAAGCACATCAGTGTCACGCAGACAGACAGATACACAGTTGTGTCCTACAAACGCCAGTCACTGCACACGGGTTGTTTGGGTCATCTGCTGCCTTCGTAGTCCATGGATATACAGTATGAGAGTTGGATGGTGGTTGATCCACATATAACCTTTGACACACCCTGATCAATACTAGGAAACAAATTGTTATTTTTGTAAAACAGTAAAACAGTTGTCAAAACTGGTAATTATGTTCAAAATATTCCTTTCTGATTAATGTAACTGCTACATAAGGCAATAAAACATGCAACTGTATAATTATCCAAGAAACCCAATAATGACTGCATAATAAGAGAGTAACTGCATAACTTATCAAAATACAATGGAAAACATACATTTTAGTGGGTCTGCAAGAACATTTGTAAAGTTATGTACATTTATTTTATTACAGTGCCTTGCGAAAGTATTCGGCCCCCTTGAACATTTCGACCTTTTGCCACATTTCAGGCTTCAAACATATAGATATAAAACTGTAATTTTTTGTGAAGAAGCAACAACAAGTGGGACACAATCCTGAAGTGGAACAAATTTATTGGATATTTCAAACTTTTTTAACAAATAAAAAACTGACAAATTGGGCGAGCAAAATTATTCAACCCCTTTACTTTCAGTGTAGCAAACTCTCTCCAGAAGTTCAGTGAGGATCTCTGAATGATCCAATGTTGACCTAAATGACTAATGATGATAAATAAAATCCACCTGTGTGTATTCAAGTCTCCGTATAAATGCACCTGCTCTGTGATAGTCTCAGAGGTCCGTTGAAAGCACAGAGAGCATCACGAATAACAAGGAACACACCTGTACACTGTCCTGTGACTCCCAGGCACTGTCCTGTGACTCCCATGACTGTCCTGGGACAGTCAGACACTGTCTTATGACTCCCACATCTGTTCCGGGACAGTCAAACACTGTCCTGTGACTCCCATGGCTGTCCTGTGACTTCCATGACTGTCCCGGGACTGTCAGAAACTGTCCTGTACACTGTCTGGTGACTCGCAGACACTGTCCTGTGACTCCCATGACTGCCCTGTGACTCACATGACTGTCCCGGGACAGTCAGACACTGTCCTGAGACTCACATGACTGTCCTGGGACAGTCAAACTGTCCTATACAATGGCCGGTGACTCCCATGACTGTCCTGTGACTCCCATGACAGTCCCGGAATTAGGGATGTTCCGATAGCGACATTTTGACTTCGATACCGATATTTGTTTTGGTACCATACTATATCAATACCACAGCAAAATCACGGATAACCATAAAAACACATTAAAAACATGTGTAACGATTCACTCCCAGAATAGGTTAATAATGATAATAATGTTTATTCTGTACAAGAATAGATGAACGGTACATGTATATAGCAGAATAAATATATGGGCTGTGTTCCGTTACCAAATCCAGGTAGTCAGACAGGCAGAGTTCCATTAACAAATCCAGGTAGAGTTCGGTACACTAATCAGGTTCTCAGTCAGGCAGGATATTCGGAAACAAGGCAGTATATATCAAGCAAAGGTACAGGGGATAATCCAAGGCAGAATACTTAATACACAATGCAGGGGTCAGGCCAGTATAACAATCCAAGAATAGAATGCTCAGTAAGAAAGAATACTCACAATACCTCGCAAAGAGGCAATGGTGTGTGTAAGCCTTTTATACAGACTGGGTAACAGCAGGTGTTCAGAATTTGGGTGATTGAGTCCGAGTTATGGGAATTGTAGTTCTTGGATAGGGAAGCTATAGTCCTCAGGGAAGAGGAACTGGGGAACGTTACAACATGTATTAACTATCACACTATTTAAAACTCTAGTATATGTTATACACAATATTATTCTGTATATTGTTGCTATGTTTGTTTTTTTTCATGTACTTTTTTTACTTTTTTTTGCTCTGTTTAATCTAAACACTTGGATTTGCCTCAGGGGTTAATTTCTTATATTTTTTCTACTTATAGCTGATCCATTCAGGTTATGTATATTTGGCTTTCATTTAATAATTTCTTCTCATTTCGAAATTTAACAACCGTAAATCTCAGAATTTATCCCAAATTACGTTCTCAGGAAACTATTTTGAAAACCTAAATTACGTTATATGCCAACCTATTTAGGGTGTTTTTACGTTTGAACTGCACGTTTTGTTATTTGGCTATTTTTGTACTTGAATTACGTTGCTCCGGTACATTTCGTTTAGCGGATTTATGCAAGAACATTCCATACATTCCATAGCGTTCGAAATTATATTGCAACATTCACAATTAAAGTTAGGTAGGAGGATACTAACGGTTAAGGTTAGGCATGAGGTTACTAACGGTTAAGGTTAGATATGACGTTACTGAGGTTAAGGGTAGAATTAAGGTTAGGGTTAAAATTACAAAAACCGACAATCGCGTGTCTGCATGATGCAAGCAATGTAGAACAAAACACACACAAAGTGCCGGTCTGGATTTGAACTCGCGAACACTGGCATGCAAGTTGCGGAATTATACGCCCATCCACCATCCCCGACCCCCGCCCTAGCAAAAACTATGCTATTTACATGCTACGTCATGATCTTCATATGTTCATATTAAACGTTATTCGAGTGTTCAATTTAATTCCCTACAAACGTAAATGACCCTCTCATACGTTCATATTTGACATATTTCGGTTTTACAAAATAGTTCCCTCAGAACGTATTTAATGTGATTAAGGGCTGAAATTTAATTATCAAACCACATCTAGATAATACTAAATTTGGTAGTTATAATGTTATTTGATAATTTTTCTAAAACAATGTAATAGTTCTGCATTTTGTGTATATAGAGAAAACATGATTGTTTTTCAATAGACCCAATCTTTCCTGATATACTATAATGATTATTCAGGGAATGGGAACATGCATGCCATTTGTGGTTGTCTGTATGTGATAGTACCTACTGTGGGAATTAAACCTTCCTCAGTGGATACGTAAGCATTCCAGACTGTGCGTTGCCAGGGAATAACCGCACACCTCAGCAGTGTAGAAAGCCACGAGGCTGAAAGCTGCAGTTATTCCCTGGCAACGCACAGTCTGGAGTGTGTTAATGCGCTTAGAAAACGGTTGCCAACATTTTATTTGTGAAAATTAATGTTTAAATTAGTATTTTTAGCTAAAGAAAATGGTCACGAGGAGTGCAGTTATCGTGAAACATTAACGTACCCCCCACCATGTTGCTACGCCACAAATCAAGTATAGTTCCTATAAAACGGATCATTTAGATTGTTTATAACAAGGTCTAAACACTTATGTACAGTTTAATTAAATTTAAATGGCATTCATTAGCCAGTTTGCTTTAGTGATGCATTTTTTATGCTATTCAAATGTTTAGGTGATACAGACCTTACTGTCAACATCAATCAGCCTGCTATAGCTACTCTACTGACGACACTTACTGACATAGTTAACACAGTCAAGCAAATATCTGTGCAGTTTTGCATTGCAAGCGCGTTTCTTTGAATTTTGTTTCTGGACATTTATATACATCCATAAAAGCCACATTGTGCAATCTTGTCTGGAAATGAAACGTTATGAAAACGGACTTCCATGTATTATGCAGGTGCTGTCATTAACAGGCTATAATTAATAAAACTATTAATATAGTATTCGTTCCCGGTTATTAGATAGTACACATACTAAAGTATTTTACTAACTGCAGTACTGCAGTTACGTTGTAGTCTTAAGTATTTGACCAACTGGTAGCCTATATTTTATGATGTGTCAATGATTATTAACTGTCTGTGCGTAAAAGTGTTATACTCTGCGGCTTGAAGTAGATGGTAGTTTCTAAACTATCAACGTAGTTATAAATGGTCATATCTAAAAAGTTGATCCTTTCTAGATTTCTCTCTGCTGTCAATTTATAATTTGGATTTGATAAGTTAAAAGAGAAAAACTGTGAGGGTAATATCTGTTCCATTCCATAGGATATCATATTTTCTAAAGAACGTCATGTTGGTGATATGGATTTTTTTAAACATCATAAATATAAATATCTTCCAGTGCCCGCTAAATAGATTGGCATAGTTTGGGCAAAATCAGCACCAATCGCCGAAATCATGAAAAAGCCTAAATTAATTAATCAAGCATGTGAATATAGGTAAATGCGAAAACGAATTTCTACTAGTAAATAAAATGTTTTATACGGTTTGTAAGGTCGGTGTTTATCCCTAAATCTTTTATAAACTGTTCACTTGATACAGTCGTGCGATGTCAAATTGCGGGATTCATTTCATTCGTGTTGCACTTGAACATAATAGCGTTCGTCATCAGAAAAATGCAGTTAATTTAATTCGCACTGTTATTACAAATAATGTAATAGCACACATAAAATGTAAGTAAAAACACGCAATCCCTCTAGGATTCCATACTCCAGCCCCGGATATATATCAATGGATTGTCTGAACCCCGAAAGTCTGGTGACCCGCCCGGTTATTATTATTAGGATGATTTCAACGACAGAGGGAGAGATACCATTTAATTTGCTAACAATGTGTAGGAAAACAATTGTATGCTATATGCCTCAACAATTTACAGAAAATATAAATAAAACATAAGCAGAACAAAGCTCAGGCAACCGTTTTCATAGAGAATTCTTAAGTAGCTTATCTTAATTTCGCCGGTAGAACAGGTAGGCTATCGTCATTCCTCTTTTTTATAATAAAGATGTCAACTGTAGGCTATTTTTTGATATTTTAAAATATGAAGAAAGGGGTCTAGGGTTAGATTGATAAACAACCCAACACGTGATATGTGGAAAACTCAGGGTGTGTAATGTGAGTGGTAGGTCAGACATTAGGCTAACGAGCCAGCCATCTGTGTATTGACCGGTATTGACATGACAGCCACTAGCTAGCTATCGCTTCGTCATGAATAAACACTTTTTTACAAAAAATATTAGATTACTTAAAACGTGTGGCTGGTTAGCATGTCTACATCACTGACAATCTTTTTGTGGTAAGTGAATGTTAAAATCGTTTTTATTTTTTAGATGGTGTTATTTGGAAGTTGGTGTTGAGATTTGAAGCGAGAGGAATTGTCTGCCATGTTTTTTATTTTGTTCAGCTCCTCAGGGGGGAGTAGTGATACTTTTTGATTACATCTTAACAGCACTTCAGTGAAAAGGCAACATTCTACAGTGCAGATATGAAGGAATTGTCACCGGACCCGTTTTATAAGTGAATATTACGACTGGTCACGCGGTAGTGAAGTGACTAATTTCGTTACAATTGCAGTGGACTTATTAAACCATAAAGATACACTATTCATTGATCTTTTATCACACCTGTCGTGTTTTTAAATGGTCGTTGTCACACACAAGCTTCTAAAGTCTCAGTCTTGCCCCATTCGTAAGACAAACTTTGAAACACCTTTTCAAATTGGGGTTGCAATGTTTTTTGTTTCCCGTTTATTATTAGACTTGTAAGCGATTTTACACACATATGTAAGAATAGTGATTCACTGAAACTTTGGTGGCAATCGCAGCTACGTTGTAGGAGGAGACGTATGTGTTTTTTAAAGAATTCAAAATTCTTTTCACTTTCAATTCACTTGTTGAGATCAAGCAACGACCTCTGTCGGCTGACTCTCAGCCGTGGAGACCTCTGTCGGCTGACTCTCAGCCGTGGAGACCTCTGTCGGCTGACTCAGCGGTGGAGACCTCTGTCGGCTGACTCTCAGCCGTGGAGACCTCTGTCGGCTGACTCTCAGCCGTGGAGACCTCTGTCGGCTGACTGACCGCGGTGGAGACCTCTGTCGGCTGACTCTCAGCGGTGGAGACCTCTGTCGGCTGACTGACAGTGGTGGAGACCTCTGGTGGCTGCCTGACAGTGGTGGAGACCTCTGGATGACAGCCAGCTTGTGGGAATGCCTCAGTGATATCTAGTGGTGGAAAGCAGTCTTGCATCAGGCTAGCGAAGTCCTCGTATGACTGTAGAACGGGATTGTCCGTAGCCCAGAGATCCTTGACAAAGTCCAGTGCCAGACCATCCAGACAGGAACAGGCGGTTATGATTTGTTCCTCTTCTGACAGTGGACCTCTTGGACACCGCTGTAGGTAGGACTGCATCTGGGTCCAAAAGTGACGGCTACAGTGGCGTTGCCCATCAAACTCCACAGTAGGGAGGGAGACGATTGTCTGAACAGGGGATGCATGGGCTCCTACTGGGGAACTGGGACCTACGACTAGAGGACTTGAGGATACATGGCTGGTGCCTGAGGAGACATGATTGGGGCCTGAGGCTAGCTGACTGGGGCCTGAGGCTGACTTACTGGGGCCTGAGGTTACATGGGTGGGAACTCCTCCAGTGGAGCATGGGGCTCAAACTGGTGAGATAAGGGCTCTAACCTGTGAGCTATAAGTACTACCTGGAGGACTGGGACTTGGGGATACACTACTGGGACCTGAGACTAGGACACTAGTGACCCCTCCAGTAGTGCTAGGGGCTCTAACTGGTGAACCGATGGCTCTAACCAGTGGGCTATAAGCTCCTACTGGAGAGCTTGGGACAAAACACAGTCTGGACCTGAGACGTGGAATAGGATCCCTAATATGAGAAATAAAGGGCCCAAAAGGAGGCAGAGGGGCCCTGACTAGGTAATGAGAGACATCTTCTACAGAGCTTGGGGCTCTAGCTGGTGAGCATGCAACATTTCCAGGATCACAAGGGCTCTGTCCTGAATTGAGGATGGTAGGTCCAGTCGGAGGAGCTGTAGGCTTGGTTTGGAGGACTTGACCTATGAGTTCTCCCAAACCAGTAGTCCTCTTCCTTGGTGTAAGCCTTAGCCCAAGCCTGCTCCCGTATCCGGTGGTTTAAACCTCCCACCTGGTACTCCGTGTCTTGGCTGTAGACCTACTCCTCATCTGAGCTCTCCTCCCAAAAGGAGGTTACCAACCTGGCTCGATAAGCCCTGTCCCAAGACGCTGTGTCCTTTGTTTTCAAGTGGTTCATTCTGTCACATCAAATGAAAGGAGGCCAAAGTGTCTTCACCAAACTCATTGTATTTATTGAAACTCTAAAGCAACTTAACAAGAAACAGAGAACAAGAACCAATTAGAACTAAACCAAACATATGTAAAGACTATATGAACATAAAACAATGAACAAAACCAACAGAGACCCAACACTACACCAAACATATAAAAGGCCTGTATAAAGACAAACATAATCAAACATAACCACGTACCTTAACAAGAAACAATGAACCACACGGGACTAACAAACACTCTGAACTAAATACCCAACTAATGAGGGAAGGATTTGCAGGTGAGGACTAATCTACAGAATTTATAGGATAACTAAAACATCTGATGGGATCATGTGACACAAAGAGTTCTCACTGTCGAAAAGTATCACCAACATAAATACCAACATATCAAATATCATATAGGCTAATTGGCATCCAACCAGATAAACTAAAATTGTTTGTTTTTATGGAGTACTTGTGAAAAAACCTACATGTAGGCAAATCAAACTACAAACTGGACAATTACTATATTCAATGCTAAAGAACAATTAAGTAAAAATAGGAAGAAAAATGATATACAGTTAGTGCTTATATAATTACCACCCAAATCTTTCATGTTTTTCATAACACTTTATAATTTTATTGGACCGATTAACTATGACTTCACACTGTGTGGAATTCCAGCGGAGGCAGGCTGGGGCAAGACAGGGCTATCACCCCCATGAATAAGCTTAGCTCTCCTATTGTTTGAATGGTTGCCAACCCTCCCTTTCTCTTGCCTGAAGTGCTTGAAAAAATATTTAGGAAACAGTGTGGGAGATGCTCAAAACCGTAATGATGTGCAGTTTGAACAATCCGTCACATCTCCTTTTATTAGTGACTCTTTAAATTGTTTAGTTAATTTAATATAATTTTGTTATGTTACTCCTCCAGCTCAACACTCAAACAACAACGGCTGTTTGTTTTACATTTTCTAAATGAATAGATCAAGCTGCTCCTGTAGCATCAAATAGACATGTTTAATGTAATAATTGAAGCAGCTGTTATAAATGAATGAATTTCATCTTTATTTATTTTCAAATGCCAATACAGACACCAGGCACGTCAACAGACTTTTAAAACTCTCTGGGCTGAGTGAACCCGTGGCTGGGGGATTGCATGTGTTACATTAGCTATATTTAAAAAATCCATATCACCATCATGTCGTTGTTTGGAAAATATATAGCCTATAGAACTCATCAGATCCAAATTTAAAATACGGCAGAGAGAGAGCTCTAGAAAGAATATTGACTTTTTAGACATTACCATTTATAAAAATGTTGATATTTTGGAAACTATACCATCTACTTCAAGCCGCAGAGTAAAACACACTTTTATGGGCAGACAGTATTATTCATAGACACCTCATACAGAATATAACAGTTGGTCAAATCCTTAGACTTACAACGTAACTGCAGTTACAAATACCGGGAACGAATACAAAATTCATAGTTTTATTAATTGTAGCATGGTATTCACCCCCCCCCCCGTGGCGTTATTATTCTTATGATGAAAGATTTGCTATATTCACAGCAGACTTCGTTTTGACCTTAAAAAATACATGTAGCTGTTTTAGAGACAAGATAATCATTTAAACTACTGTCACTTGTTTCATAGATGTGTAAACCATTGAATTGTTATAGAGAACATCGGAATTTGAACAGTATAAGCTAAACCCTTTAATAAAGCAGACTTCTTTAGACGTAAAAAATCAAATATAAATATGTTATAGTAAAAACACTCATTAGGTTATTGCTGGGCCCACTATTCAGTATGATCATACAGTACGAGTGTATGCATATGCCATAGTTTCTCCATACACTATTGCGCACATTGCTCAAAGTGTCAGAATTAATAATGAGTTTGTTTAAATTACGTTACATATATGCCTTCCTAAAAATGGTCAGATTAATACTGTAGATGGCACCCAAATTGACATAAAAGCCCACTCAAAGAACAGTGCAGTAGGCTATATGAATCAAATAGAATTCCACTCAATTTACCGGTGAAAATAAATGGAAAATATGCTTCTAAATATGATTGCATGAGGTTTGAATACAATTTTTTCAGAAGGACATATCATGGCATTTATTTAGGCTAAATGATGACACTATTACTTATTAGATACCTTTTATGGGTTTTCTTTTGTTTTTGTTTTTTTTAACCTTTATTTAACCAGGTAAGTTGACTAAGAACAATTTCTTATTTACAGCAACGACCTGGGAGCAATTAGGGTAAAGTGTCTTGCCCAATGACACAACGACATTTGGCTCAGTCGGGAATCGAACTGGCAACCTTCTGACTACAAGTCCTACTCCCTACCCACTGAGCCATCTGCGTCCCATCTGCGTTGTTGACAATATTCGTTTGAAGAACAGCATATTTCTCAATGCAATATCCCGCGAGATCAAGCACAGAGCACAACAAGTATTGCCTAGCAGCCGAGAGTAGCAGCCATCAGGCAAGTGTTATTTAAATATACTTCTGGTGTTCTTACACACTTTTCAATGGTTTGTTTTTTAACTACAGAACGTATTTGTACTACTGTAGAAGTTTGGTACCATTCCAGACACTATTAGTGGGGTTATTTGCGAGATACACCCTTGGTTCCATTACTACCTGCACTTAGTGATTTGGCTGATAGCGCTAACTCGACCAATGTTGTAACAAGGGAAAAAAGCTTATCGGGGGATGTTTGGCTTAAGGTCAAGGTGCAAAGGACCCTAGGGTTATATTACTCCGAACCATCACTTTAACTTGGGAGGATTTACTACCTGATTTACTGTACAGGTCAAGGTACAGCACTTTAGCTAATGTGGGAGTGAATTAAATAAATCACTGATAATGTGAGAAATAACTGTATAAGTGTTAATATTCAAATGGTATTCTAAATTAACCTTTTATTCAAGCAATATTCTGAAAATGTGTTACAGTTACAATTGCTATAAAGGTGTTTGATGTTTTTGAGAATACATTGATAGACAGATGAAGATGAGATCATTATATTGTAAATAATTGTATGTGTACTGCAGAAATTAAATGTCCAATCCTGAAGTTGCAGAGAAGTAAAATAAATGACTGTTTAACTATGGGGGATGTTTGAGAAAGCTAGCTCACCTAAGGCGTTTGTTACATCTGGTTCATCAGATAAGCAGTCATAAATATAGCCAAAAGGCAGGAAGGGGCTCAAGAATGTGTCTTGGTCAGGCCTTGAGTATAAACTTTGGTGAACATAGGTTAGAGGGTGAAGGGTCAAAAGCTTGACTAATGGTAGGGTTAAAGGAATGAGGGACCATCATGTGTGCAGCAGAGAAATAGCTTAACGAGCAACTTGCAGGTTGAATTGATAGCTGAATTAATAGTTAATGGAAACACATATGTAAGAACTTCTTTGTTTTACAAAACATAAAGCAGGATTTTGATGAACATGTGCCTATAATAAGCCAGAATCTGTCCGGCTAGCAACGCGTCATATGACGTAAGGGTGAGGGAAATACGAGCTGCGCCCTGCTCTTACATTGCGGTTGTCGATGTAGTTAGAGCAGGGGTGAGAGACAGCGCAAGATATAGAGAACGTTTTACAGTAGCCGTAATTGTCGGAGCTTAGTTTCGGTTTTGTTCGTAATTTGAGCATGAATTTGACAGACTACCTCGCGTTACGTCATTTCCGATTTTTTATTTATATCAATCAATCAATCAAATTTATTTTATAAAGCCCTTTTTACAACAGCAGTTGTCACAAAGTGCTTTGACAAACACCCGGCCCGAGACCCCCAAAAGCAAGCAACACAAGTAATGCACAGTGGCTAGGAAAAACTCCCTAGTAGGAGGGACCTAGGAAGAAACCTAGAGAGAGGCCAGACTCAAGGGGGTGGCCAGTCCTCTTCTTGCTGTACCGGGTGGGGGATCTGAAGGTACACAGCCCATTGTAATAAGGTCAATCCGTGTTCAATTATTGTCCAGCAATGAAGATATGATGGGTGCACTGTGACCACAGTCTTTATGTAGCATCAATACAGTTTGGTGTTCTTGCGAATGAACACCGTGAAGCCGCCTGGAGATGAAAGCTGGCGTCATCGGGTGGAAACGGGATCATCAAACGCAGTGACATGGGATCCAGCACAGCAGCGGGCCAGGCACGGGAAGGGGACATCAAACGCAGTGACATGGGACCCAGCACAGCAGCGGGCCAGGCACGGGAAGGGGACAGGAAGGAGTCATCAGGCCACTTGGTCCTGTCGCATGTTCCTAGGGTCCTCC
>JACXGM010017177.1:0-10638 GCA_016801145.1 Umbra pygmaea
GTAGTTGCAGTGTTGTATATTTAATGCTTTTGCTGTCACTGGCTGAAGCAATGTGCAGTACAATAATCACATTATATAATTGTCTTACTTGAACAAGCTTGTATTGGGGTTTACATTTCCTTGTATTTCAGTGCCCGGACACAGTGGCAGAATGTAGCAGATGGATTCCACACTCAGTGGAACTTCCCAAACCGCATAGTTGGATGGAAAGAACATGATCTTCGGCAGGCCTCCCTGCCACAAACAACCAATGCAACAACAGGCCAAACAGCACAGGGATAAACTACGTTACTACTTTAATTCTGTTCTCCAATATCTTGTATGTAAAACACACTTTCTGTATTTGCAAAAAAATTGGCTGTAGTCTGAAATACAAATATACATTTTGTTCTATCTCTGCCAAAGAATTGCTATTAGGACACATGGAAAAAAATGTTTATTGTCAATATAAATTATACACACAACACCTATGGCAGGTTGTGGGAGACAATGTGAGAGTCAAACAAAGTGAATGTATCAAAGGCTAAATGTGCATAGACATGCAGACAGGGTTCAGAATTAGCACCATTCACCAGCCAAATGCTGGTAAAATATGCAGGTGGCTGGTAGATTTGCTTCCCTCACCAGCCTAGAACGCTAAAGTAAACTATTGAGTTGCTGGTAAAATTTGAACATTTACTAGCCGTTTGGCTGGTGGATGAAAATTTTAATTTTGAACCCTGGATGCAGATATGCCCCACCTGGACAATCAGTGGCCACATCTGGCAAATTCAGATTTAAATATTTGTCATGTAGATGCTACATAAGTGACTACAAGAAGAAAAGATCCAAGGTTTTAATTTTAATCTACGCATAGGCGTATATTTTGCTGGCCAATGTATGTCGGAGGTATTGGGTCCTCTGCGATTCCCACCATCTGTTCTTTTTCTGAAATACAAAGCAACACATTGAAGCATTTTGCTTCTGTCGAATTAATATATATGTGTTAACAACCATTATTTTTACTGGTATACGACTTGGATTATATACTAAGCAAAAGTAGCAATTCCATATAAGTGCTGCATTTAGACTATTAGCGTTAGTACAACTTCTGCAGAAGAGAAAGTAAGGAAAGTAAACTGTATGACATGTCTCTCTTATTAGAAACATAGTGGTAGCAGCAACATTATATAATATCACTCAAATACATAGCTACAAATCGTAGTTATGGCACATTAGTAGAACATGCGTGCCAATGTTGAACTATTAAATGTTACCGCGTTACACGTTTGATGTACAGTAGCGAACAATAATATAAAACATAAGAATGTATTCGGCTACAGAGTTCAAGGTCTAAAAATACTATCTTACCTGATATTGTGAGTGCATTTTCTATCTCACGCCAGAGTTGTTTTTTACCTCGTCTGTTTACATCCATCTGTGCATTTTGTCTGTACAATGTACAGTAGTAGTTTACTGCTCTGGTCACTTCCGTCTTTCTTTGAGCACTGACTCGCTAGCAAAATCCTAAAAAAACGACGAAGCAGAAGCAAGCTGTACAGCCAATCAGAGTGGTCCCTGTCACCACCCCCACAGGCCGACGGCCAGGGAAGCCCGACGCCGATTCAACATGTCGGGCACCTGAAAAAAAGGCCAACGGAGACCAATGCACCACGACGGGGAGGGACACACCGAACAGGCTAGAGCAACGTTCGGTCACCGTTAGCCCAACTAGTCCAAACGCCCAACTGACGCCTTGGTGTGTTCGCCCCTTAAACTTTCAAACTAAGACACTCACTTGTCACAACCCTTCCTTTAGCAGTTCCTTCCAATTCAAATCACTGTAATGTACAAACCCAATTTCTAAAAAGTGGAATCAGGTTTGTAGTACATAACGATAAACAGTGAATCAATGATCGACAGCTCTCTCTAGTTAAGCAGCCCTCTTATACTATAGCACAAACAACTAATAGAACACGGCTGAACGCAATCATTAATTAAACAGATGTACAATACACCGGCTCAACCTAACCTAAACTCTAACTAGGAACTGCTTAACTGGAGGAGCTGTCAAACGTCCTTAAAGGGACATACACTGGAATAATATCAGAACACAAACACCATGCAATGCATTGAATAATAACACTGAAATGAAGCTAAACATATATAAGAGTCTTCATTGGGCTGGGCGTGACACACTGAGCTAATATTTAATTGTATAACCATGGTTTCTGAGAACTGCTTCACATCTGTGTTGCATGGAGTCAACCAACTTCTGGCGCCTGTGAACAGGTAATCCAGCCTTGGACTACATTCCACAGTTCCTCTGCATTCTTTGGTTTTGCCTCAGAAACAGCATTTTTGATGTCACCCCACAGGTTTTCTATTGCATTATGGTCCGAGGATTGGGCTGGCCACTCTATAACATTGTTACGTTCAGCTCCCCACCAGGGGAGTGGGATGTGAACCACACCGCACAGGTCACCCCGAGGTCAGCAACAGAGGTGTGGGGTCGTGGGTGTGACAAAGAGACAGCAAATACTGTTTCAAAAAGGGGTTTTATTTCTCCCACGGTTTCATGAAGAATAATAATAATAATAATAATAATATGAAATGGGAAAAGAGGCTGGTCAGGACCAAAGAAAAGAGAATATATAAGGTTTCACCCCATTCCTGCTCTAACCTAACACAATCAAAAGAACCTAAACCTATACTGGCACACAATCCAGGCGCCCTACCCAAAGTACAGGAGTGGTCTGTCCAGGGGCCTCATGTATAAACGTTGCGTACACACGAAAAGATTGCGTACGCTGGTTTCCACGCACACGGTGTGATGTATAAAAATTTACTTGACGTGAGAATATGCGGGCCGTTACGGAAACTTTTGAGCAGACGTGAGAATGTGCGGGCCGTACGCAAAGTCTTGTCTTGCTCTCTAACGTGACAAATTATAACTGAAAAGTGACATAACTCACCAAACATAAATAAAGTTTCCACTACAGTTACTGTCATACGTCTATGACGTTGAATATTCTAAAAACATAATTACATCCGCTAATAAAATTTTAATCATTGATGTGGATGAATCACATCAAAATGCCAAAACCCAAATGGGAAAAGCTATTAGGGCCTACCTTAATTTGCCACCACTTCTGTTATAGCCTACTTGAGGTTGTCAAACGAACAACAAAATCATTCAGAAAATGCATGTCAACCTATGTATATGGTTAATATTGCACGTAGCACGGATTACTTAACAAAGATTAAAACTCGCTGTGCTGTGCAACTACAAGATTGACATCGAAAAATCCAATCGTCTCTGTGAGCCTGACTCTGGCACATCCATAACGCACAGGAGGCATGACGCACCGACCCCACCTCCCAAGGATGAAACGCAGTAACAGGTGGGCAAAATCACTCACGTGTGAAGCTCAATTCAACTCGTGGATTATGTGTAAATAAGTGATGAAAGTCTGGGAAATTAGGTGTAGCCTATAAAAGATAGGCTTTATATATTTATATATCATAGCAGCCATATACTTGATGCGCAATGGCTGCTTAGGCCAGGGCTTGAAATACAAGGCGTCCGGCTTTATATAGCCTAGTATAAAAATAGGCCTGGGACGGTTCATTACCGACTTTGGGACGTTTACGGGACGATGGTCTGTAAAACAGAACTTGCATACAACACTGGTTACTAACGTAGCCTATATGTTTAAAAACAAGATGAAGCAGTTCATAATGAATGATGAAAAGATTAAATATAAAAAATAACATATATTTTCACTTCTCCACATCTAAAGAACACCGATATAAGATATTCTCCCAATGAGCCGCATTATCAAATTCTCACCTGACGCGAACAGTTCTTGTAGTATGTTAGAGAGTAATATTTAGCATGATGGTAAAACATATAAAGAGGGAAGATCTAAAGTTGCAAAATATGATTGTGACTTCGGCTGTTTTGAAAATGGAACACAAAAGAAATGTAGGTTTAATGCAGGTTTGAATGGCTTTTCAGGACGTTTAAAAAATAATTTGCAATGATCGGATATTGACTATAGGGTAAATTTAAGGTGATATAGGCTATGTAATTATTTAGGTTATGTAAATATAACCTTTTAGAAAACAATTCCAATTTTGTTCGAATAGGCATTTTATTATTAGAATGCGAATTATACCGGGCCGGACAGCAGGCGAGATGCTATCGCATTTCAATTGTCTGTAGACTGGCTAACAGTAGCTCTAGAGAAAATGGTAGTATGATCTTCTTGGCCTGGGATTAATACTTATTAATTAAATGTGCAAAATTGTTTCAGCTTATGAGATTTTTGCATTTGTGGAAAAAAGTTAAGCCGCGAGGCCTGCATCTGCATATTTATTTAGGGGAGGAGGCAAGGCGGGATCAGTGGCTCATTCACGTGGCTCGTTCAACTCACGTTGACTGTGATTTATAAAGGGAAAGGTGTGCAGGACCTGGCGTACGACCGGTTTTAAACATGGGAATTTTTTTGTACGTACATACTTTTCCAGTTTTGGCCGTACGCCATCTTCTGGTATGTAAGCTGCGCAATCTTTTATACATGAGGCCCCTGGTCTTTCCTAGTGTATATAACAGGGGAGTTACCCTACAGGTGGTGTAAGCCCATGGGCATCTGGCCTACACACTCCCAAGTGGGTCCCCCTCCCCTAGGAAGAAAAAAGGTAACAAAGGTGTTAATGACAATAATACAGCACTCAGAACTATTGACAACAAACACGGTACTAAACACCATAACACACTACATAGGCCTATCAATCATACTAACAACGTAACAAAGCTCTCACTTCAAACGACCAACAAACATAACACTACCGACCATCGAGAAGCATCCAACCTACAACCAGGAAGAGAAAGAGTCTATATCTGTTTAAGCAACGAAAGTGGGTTATGGTCTGTGAAGACTACAACAGGCATTGAACTGGACCCAACATAAAGAATTGCAAGGCTAACAATAGGGCTAGAGTTTCTTGTTCAACAGTTGAGTAGCGTGACTGACATGCATTGACCTTCTTCGAAAAGAAACTGACTGGGAAATCCACGCCCTCTCATCCTCCTGTAAGAGGACTGCACTCGCCCCCACCATGCTGGCATTTACTTCCAATTTGAAAGGCTTGTCGAAGTTAGGTGCAGCTTAAACCGGGGCGCTACAAAGCAGCACTTTTGCAGACACAAAGGCAAAGTCACACCCGGAGGACCATTTAAACAGCACTTTAGGACTCAGTAGTGACGGTAAGGGAGCTACTACAGTCAAAAGGTTTTTACAGAAGGTACGATAGTACCCCACCATCCCTAGAAAACGGCATAATTGTCTGCGAGTAGCAAGAGCAGGAAAACTAGCGATAGCGTCTACCTTGCTAGCAATAGGAAGTAGCGGTCCCCGTCCTACCTGCTTACCCAAGTAGGTTACAGTAGCCTTACCGAATTCACATTTGGCTAGGTTTAGGGTTAGCGAGGCATTTGCTAACCGCTGAAACACCAACCTAAACAAGGAGAGATGGTCGGACCAAGTGTGCGAATGTATAACCACATCATCGAGGTAAGCAGTACAGTGAATCCGACACAGTTACATCGTTCACCCTGCGATAATCTGTACATAAATCGGAGGTACCGTCTGGCTTGGGAACAAGAATGCAGGAAGAGCTCCAAGAACTGTGACTGGGTTTTGACATTTTATTCTTTAACAAATAGCAGATTTTACCTTTCATAACCTCTCTTTTATGAACGTTTACCCGATATGGAATTTGTCAAATGGGAGGGGTGTCTCCCACATCCACGTCATGCGCCAGGACAGAAGTGCGTTTGGATACATCTTGGAAGACAGAATGAAAGGTGTGTATTAATGAAACAAGATCAGCTGTTTGACTTTTGTCTAAATGTTCCATTATTATAGAGCTGGGCAATATGGAAAAAAATCTAATATCACGATATTGTTGACCAAATAGCTCAATGTCGATATTGCGGCGGTATTGTAGGGTTCACAATTGGTGCTTACGAAGAAATATTTACACCATGAGATTTTTAATAAATAATCATCATTTATTTGTATATAATAACTAAGTGGGGTAAAGGCAAATAATAGAAAAGCTAGAACAGTCTGGTAAGTTCAGAAAACTGTAATCCAGCCTTTAAAACCAGGAAAACATAACACTTTTGTCATATCACAATATTACGATATCTAACATTTAAGACGATAATCAGTCTAATATCACGATATCAATATAATATCGATATATTTCCTAGCCCTACATTATTTTGTATAGCTTTTTTAACATTTCTCAATTGCTGAGATGTTCACACTGCTGTAAGGTGTGACGTAATTCCAAACCATCACTGTTCTCTTCCAGGTCCACATCAGGCACGGGAAACACCACCGCCACACTGGAGACCGATCTGGGCCACTGGATGAGCTACTGGGAGAATCACATATATGATAAGCCTTCAGCCTGTTACTTTGACACAAACAGGAAGAGTGCCTTCTATCAGGTGTTTTGATGATGTAGTTAGCGTGACTTAGCTTGCTCTCTACAATATATGGCCCAGAGAAACTGGAAGATAGTGATGAATCAGGGATTGGCAGTAGAACAAGCACCCGATCCCCTGGTAGAAATGAACAGTTCTTGGCCTTCTTATCATACTGCATTTTCATGCTTTTCTGAGAGGAAGAGAGAGACTTTTGAGCAAGCATGCGTGCAGCATGCAGCCACTCCCTCATCTGACTGACAAAATCTAGCACATTCTTGGGGGTGCTACTGGGGATAACAAACAGCCCACAATCAAACACTGCTGACGATACCTTAGTTCAAGCTTTTCCTCATGTTTTCCCTGCTTGTGTGTTAACAAGGGCACAGTCTCGCAAGCTGGGGGATACGGTGGATTTATCTGATTCCATTTTTGAACAGATTATGGTTACAGGTTAAAACTGGGGAGATAGAAGAGAAATCCCAGTTAAAAGATCAAATCAAATATCAAATATCAACTTTATTGTCACATAGTCACAAGTACTAGTGAAATTAGCCATCAACATAAGATGTTATGTTGTCAGTCATCCCAGAGAGGTTGATTGAGTAGCAAAAACAGGATGTTAGCCTTGGCAAGTGTTTTGCATCAGTATTACAGCTTAAGGAAGCAAATCAAAAAGAGACTGCCTATTATGTAGACACGGGGGGTTTAATGCGTAAATGGACAGCGCATTAAACAGGTGAAGAATGGGACGCAGTTTGGCAGGTGGTTGTTCCTACACCATTAAGACAGCAAATATTGTCACTCACTGGCTCATAACCCTACATAGTCAGGACATTTAGGGATAACAAAAACATACAACAGAGTCCTCCGACATTTCTTCTGAGACTGGGGGACGTAACAAACATTAATCTTGTTGGTCTGGACAATAATTTGCCACATTTATGATTCTGATCAATCTCTTTTGAAGTAAAAAAATTGGATTTGTAATTGTTTTATGTTTTCCCACAAACTTCTATACCATAAGTTAAATATGGCATTATAAGTGATTGATATAATAGATCTAATTTGTTAAAATTAAACCATCGTTTGAAAGAGTCTAGTTCAGATTCCACTGTATCCAAAAGCTGCTCAAGGTTTTTTTTTACTCACAGGTAACTTTAGATCTTCTTTGATCACCCTGAAGCTGATCATTGGCTGAGTCTTTGCCATTTTGTCTCTGCTTCAATCCGTTAGAATGGTAGTTTTCCGTTTTCTTCAACATCTTTCTAGTTTTGGTTGCCATTTTAAAGCATTCAAGATCATTTTAGCTGAGCAGCGTATCAATTTTCTGCACTTCTTTGTATGTTTTCCCCTCTCCAATTAACTTTTTAGTCAGCGTACGCTGTTCTTCTGAAAAATGTCTAGAACAACCCATTTTACTCAAAATTTCAGAGAGAAATGCACTATAACCAGCATATACAACCTTTGCTGTCTTCGACCATGAATAAGGGCCACCTGTTTTTTCACAGAATAAATGACCTCACTGCTTGACCTCCACACTGCTATTATTTTAAACACGCCCCTTTCAATTAATGATTCAATTATTAGTGTTTCAATTATCAGCAGCATGCATGTCATGACTGTTGGGTCTGTTGGTTTTCTATTACTCTACTGCACCCACTAGTAAATTATTTGCCATGTCGAAATATGATTTCTACCAAAAACAGTCATTGATCTGGTTAGTGATGTTGGACTGCTATTATTTTGAACACAACTCTACATGTGCTTTTTAAAATTTAAATAAATAAAAATTGGCTAAGATTTCTAACTAATATTTGTAATAATAAGTGTCATTATGGGGTATTGTTTGTAGAATTTTGAGGGAAATATTGAATTTAATCCATTTCAGGAATGAGGGTGTAACATAACAAAATGTGGAAGAAGTGAAGCACTGTGAATACTTTTCGGATGCAATGTATACTCTGAAAACACATCTTGATAATTTCCTTTCAAATACATTGTGACGCATTAAAGAGACAAAATTATGACAATTTTATCACAGTTGAAAAATGTATTGGCCTGACTGTGATTGTATATTGTCTCGGATTCCGGCCTAAGCGTCTAAATAGGAGAAGGGCAAATCCTCAAAGCACTGTTGAAATTATCCAAAGCAAGTTGTTCAAGGACAATACCAACAAAATCCAGCAGAGGGTGCTGGATAAGGACACAAGGTGGCCCTCTACGATCTCATGCAGCGCCTGACACTTGATACTATACTGTCGGGGGAAGGCACAGCATTTTATCTGATAGAGACATATTAGGTGAACTGGAACCTTTCCCGGAGGACAATGGAGTTTTTGCTTGATAATGGAAATGAACAGGGACAGCCCCTGTCACAGAGTGTCCTGTCACGCCATCCCAGAGTGGGGTGCCATGAACTGAGACATGACTCATTTATATATAGATGTATATTCAGTTTATATTGTAGTATGGCCAGTGTGTATGTAATGTTTTGATTTATGGCTATATGTATGTATGTGTGTGTGTTTATTGTATGTTAGCACCCCCCTCTGGACTCCGGTAGTAAATACCAGGTCTAAATAATATTTAGTGTAGCAAAGGGCTTTTTAAGTCTAATTGTCTATTTCTACCAGCTGTTGTTAACAAATACTCTGTAGCTTTATAAGCCTATGGGTCCAGATGGTGTTAACAAATACTCTGTAGCTTTATAAGCCTATGGGTCCAGATGGTGTTAACAAATACTCTGTAGCTTTATAAGCCTATGGGTCCAGATGGTGGTCCGGTTCATTATTGTATTGTTGCGTTATTTACCTGGCTTGCTGTATTCGATGGATTTTGACATTCTCCACTGTTTGTGCCTTCTCCACTATTAAGAGTTGTAAGTAGAGTATATGTGTATGGATTTTTGAGATATTTGGAGATAAAAAGGTGCTTTATTGTCACAGACATTTACATGTAGCAAAATGTCTTCTTTGCATTAAACTATCCCTCAATGGAGCAGTGGGCAGCCGTTTACACCACGAGGGACCAACTCCAGATCTAAGCCTTTTGTTTTCTAAAAAAAAAAAATGCATGTTAGGTTCTCCAGTCAGTGTAAATTGGGCGCTGTAAATTAGTCTTAAACTAATAACACAGCATATCTAATCTTCAAACATGGTAGCCTTCCACAAATAATACATACAGGTCTGGAAATAATTAAGAGGCCACTGGAAGATGGATGGTCACAAACCATCAAACAAAGACAAGCTGCTAGATTTCTTATGCCAGAATTGGCACAAAGTCACTCAAAATCAATGTCAGAGACTGGTGGAGAGCATGACAAGATGCATTAGTTATTATTACACATTATTATTGTTATTATTTCACCAAATATTGATTTCTAAACATCCTAAGTTAACACATTAATATTGTGTTGTTTAAAAATGAATATGACGTTTTCATTGCATTATTTGAGGTCTGATATCACAGCTTTTTTGTTCATTTGTTATTGTCTTCATATAAATGCTCTGAATGACAATATTATTATCTGGGAGAAATATTGTCAGTGTCACAGTGCCCATGAGGCTTCGGCGCCACCGTATGGACTTTCGTTGTATGTCACGCTCTCCCCTGCACTACACTGATTGAAGTCATAATGATTGTCAGCTGAACTGCATTAGTTCATTAGTTGCCTTGTATAGGACAGCCAGGCTTGGGGGTTGACTATTGTTTGCTCACACATTCACATGTTCATGTATTTGTGTAACCTAAGTTTGTATATGTTGTGTAAACATAGATTTTTTTGTGATATTAAAGTATATTCCAACCTCGTTCTACTCAGCTCCCAGCATTATAGTCAGTAGTGTATGGAATAAAACAAAAAATAAATTTTACACAAATAAATACAGTCCATGGCAATAGTAAAATCAGAGGCACTGATTGCAGTGGTTTGTTAAAGGTACACTCCAGACCCCTAGAACACCTCAACATCATTTTGCCGCTCATTTTTTTGACATGAGTCACAAAAGCACATTCTCTATGCATTCTGAAGTTCCCAAATGGGCCACCGTAAGTTTCCAGATAGTGATCTTTGAAAACTACAGCTAGACTGTTTCCCAATGTCAAGGAAGGATCCTTCGAAGTAGGATTTTCAAGGATGCTACGTCATCAAAGTC
>JACXGM010017178.1:0-19926 GCA_016801145.1 Umbra pygmaea
GTTATATAGGGTGTATGTTAGGGTTATGTAGGGTGTATGTTAGGGTTATATAGGGTGTAAAATAATGCAAGGAAATGTTAATCAAAGTCACTCTCAGTAATAAATGAAATATACTCCAGCGAAGAACTTGTCCATTGACACTAGGAGGTGACCCTAAAGGCAACACACAGAATTATTAAAACACTAATATATATATATATATACACACTGTAGTAGGTACCAGCATTTGTGTTGTTTTATACAGAAGTCATGGAGTTCTAGAGGTTCAGATAGAAAAGTAAGATAAACTATGACATGACAATTTAGCTGCTATTTTTTTATTCATTATTATTTGTTATGAAAATAAAACTTTATTATTTACCAACAGATGAGGAATAAAAAAATGCCCTGGTTGTATTGGTGAATGAGGTGGGCTTCCCCCATTACTATGTGAAGCACTTTGGGTCATTGAAAAAGCACTATATAAATGCAATTAATAATAATTAATTAATTAATTAATTATAATTATCTGAGTGATGCAGTGGTTTGAGTCAGTGCCTAGCATTAGAGCTGCAGCTGCAATCTAGAATGCTGGTTGTAGCATTCCAAGAGATTTGGGGGTTCATCTCAGGGCAGAGTTAAAGGATGGTGGATGAAACACAGGGTAACCTTGTCTTGTTGTAGGAAACATCTCAATCTTCAGCTCTCCCACACTTTCTTTTGCTGACAGGACACCATGCCCTTATCGCAAGTTTTTAGTAGATTAAAAGATTCCTTCCATACCGCTATACTCGCTGACCTCTATTGATCTCTGTTGTAATAAATGAAGAGTTGACAGTTGAACGATCTCTAAAGCTCACACTACCTCTGTTTTTGCATAGATAGAATAAGGAGGGATGTGACATGCACACATTTCTGCATTAAAACTTCCTCCGTATGAAATCTCAGTAGACAGACTACAGCTGAGCCCTGGGGCCGTGTGCATCAGTGATAACCTTTAGACAGAGGTGTCGTTCACGCCCACCACCCTCTGCTCCTATAGATCACATAAAAGGATACAGAGGTGGAATCTCATGAAGGGGAACGGGAGACAGGCTGGATAGACGCGCAAGCATGTGATTGATGTCAGGTTTTTGTATTAGGGTTTATAAGGTGTGGTGGAGTATGGAGTCTGTGTTTCTTAGCTTTCTGTAAGGGTTGTTTTCCACTAAAAGGGGAAGGTTGTCATCTATTTCAAAGGTTTCTGGTAATGGCCCTAGCTGTGTTTTGCCTACAGCTAAGACCTGAACAGATCTGCTCCCTGACGTCAATGTAGTATTCATCTTATGTAATTCTGCTCACTCTCGGAATGTGATGGGAAAATAATCGGAGAATTCAACACGCACATGTGTAAACTCTCACGTGCACACGGACACACAGACAGACTAACAAGGAGTCAGATCCGAAAACGTTTCAATTAACCTAATGGACTTACTAAATGACTGTATAACTAAACTCTTGACGAAATGACAGGACATTTTCTTGTTTGTGACAGCCATCTTAGATTTCTCTACGTTCTACATGGAATTCCATTCATTCATTCATTCATTCATTTTGCACCAGGACAGCTGATTGTCAGTAAAAGGCGTTGCATCAATACATTTTTTGGGACTCTGTCTCCCATTTTTCAAACTAAATAAGTTGTTAATTTTGTCTGTGCTCTTTCTAGACACTGCAGGTTTAATTGCTAATTGTTAACTGGGAACGAATATATTTGCATATTAATTAGTTAGCCCATTTGCATTTTTAATTTGCTGCCTTCAAAGGGGGTGAGATAAAAGGTCGCACAATTCTGAATAATTTAAATAATTTATGCTTCATTGGTGAAAAGAAGCCGAACAGAAGTGCTGTGCGGATGTTAACCCCGGAGAGCTTTTAGCGAATAAAGCACTCCAAAAAATGTTTTAACAAATCTAATTAAACGGAAAAAGGTCTGAACATACAGACGCCACCCGGAGCAATGGAATATAGAGAGACAGGAGTGGCCTCAGGAAGAGAGAGAGAGAGAGAGAGGGGGGAGAGGGAGAGAGAGAGAGAGAGAGAGAGAGAGAGAGAGAGAGAGAGAGAGAGAAGCATGAAAGAGAGGAAAGAGAGGAAAGAGAGTTATGCAGTTGTGGTGGTAGGAGTTCCTAGCTACAGGGATGAATCTGAGAACAGCCGTGTGTTTCAGTACTTGGTTGTGTCATATTCCAGGTTAAACGTTTTTGAATATATTATGGGGTCTAAAAAGCACAGTTCTTATAGTGGAATCAATTAACTAGTTACCTTTGCTTGTCCTGGGGTGTGAGGAGAGAGCGCACACACACCCACACACAATCCTACTTTTACCCTTTCACATCAACACCAGCCACAGGGATGATAGCTAGCTACAACGTTTGATTCTGTTCCTCTCCTCTCTGTACAAAGCCAAGACCCATAAGGGTTAATAACAGTGGTTTAACATGTGATATTTGACATGACCAGTCATCGCTGTAATTATAATTGTTACACTCTAAAGGGTGTCTAGTTATCCCCCCTTAAACACATTCCCTCAAAAGACAATCTATTATTCAATCAGAGCAGAGCCATTCAGATTAGACCTGCCTGAGTTCACTTCATCTTAAAGCCTGGATGAATCTTACTGCCAAAAATAATCCTCTCAGAGCCCTCGAGAGGGGAAAGAATAGAAGAACAGACCCCTAATTTGTACCCCGTTTAGACGGTCAATCAAGCTCTCAGAGGAATGCTTTAAGGTTATTCTGACAATGAGACGACATGAATAGGAGTGGATTTCATCTGGGATTTACCAGAAGTTATCTGGAGACGTTCGGGGTCGGGGGTGCGAAGTGGGTGACGACACCTTGATGACACCTTGATGACAAGACACCATTTTCCAGCTTCTTTTTGTTTCCTCTCACCTTTCTCTCCCCGTTCACCCCCCCCCCCCCATTCCCTGTAGACACCCTGCGCCTACTCTCCATTGCCCACGAGGAATGGCAGCATGTAATTTAAGAGCAACGGGCACAAAGACCAAATGCCAAGCAGGCAAAGCCATAATGGAGGCTGGTTTGACGGGTTCTGGTTTAAATGGGTTCGACCGGCACAGACCAAGGGTCTGTAATTAAGATCAGTAGGGCGAAACAGAAGAGACAGCCGCACAATGTTCAGACAAGCCTTGAGATTTGAAGGGGGAGCTAAAATCACTTCCAATCGCCCAAAACGATAAAAGGACACTTTTATAAACACGTCAGTAGCTGAATAATAGAAAGTCTCTGAAGCTTTCTGGAGACCAAGTACCAAAATACATTCTATTTCTAATTGTGTTCAAGGAGCTAGGAGGGATGTGATTGGCTCAGGGTTTTCCAGGCTTCTTGCTTACTTTGATGAAAGTAAGTAGGGTTTGGCATGGACCTAAGACAGGCACGGCCGTGCATCTGACCACAACAAACAGACAAAGGTCTCACACCAATCTGCTCATATAGTACACAGGGCCTGATATTTGAAGAAGAGACAACCGATGACAGGCACGGAAGTGCATCTGGCCACAACAACCAAAAAAACATTGTCTCCCAGGGAGGCTTAGAGATGTGGGCAGTGCAGTCCAGGGGTTTGAGCTCGTATAATTTTGTGTTTGTGCATGCACTAAAAAATAACATTAAACGTGGGGGGTGGAAATCATGCACAAAAAAAGAAGGCATACAGATGGTGTGTACTATGCCATGTGAATAGGGCCCTGCTCGTTTTCAATGCAGTTTTTCACAAAACATTTTAATTCTGGCTAGTTTCCGTTTATGTTTTTGCCATATAATCATGTGGTTAGGCTGTAGTTTGCTTGATGATTGAGAGTCATAAAAACATTCAGGGATGTGGATATAAATTTAAATGTTAACGTACAGAATGTACTGATGAGTGCCAGAGTTGCTGTAGTAGTCTAAGCGCCCGAGCCTGGACCTCATGAGTCAGCCACTGTCTGAGCCCTTTCTCTCTGTCTCACCCTACATATCTATCTCCCTAGCCTATTATTTCTAGTGTTCTGTCATAAAAAGTAAATAAAAAAAATACGCCAACACAAATCCCCCCCCAAAAAGAATTTAAAGATGAGTGTGAATTAATAACTATTAGTACTTCTATTTCCGGCCTTGACCTCCACTTCCTCATGGTCCAGTACTACAGTAGGTTGTGTTAAAAAGCCTGTGCAGATCCAGTTTGTCTTTCACAAGAGACCATCATCAGATCGGTGATGTGACACATTCCACCCGACTACGCTAAAGAGATGACGCCATCTCGAAACGGATCAACAGTCGAGGCTCTGCCCAGCCCTCGCCTCGTCACAATCCTCTGAGCATCCTCCCCTCCTCATTCCGAGCCTCCTCCTGTCAGCCTCTTCCTATTTCCCTCAATCTCCTCCTCCTCATCGCCCCCGTCGACAACACCCCACCGATGCCCTCCTGACAAACCTCCAGGGGCGGAGCCGGCAGGCTGTTTGCCAGCAGCTGTGGATATGCTCATTTGCATGTGAAGGCCTTAATTAGGATGTGTGTGTAGTGGGAGTGCTCACGTAGGTGGGGTGTGACCAGCGGGTGTTAGGTGGAACACAACTGGGTTGTTGGAAATGATGAAACTAGCTACAGGGGGTGGTATTTGTACTGGGGATACATGGTACTGGTGGGTGCTGGTATATGTGTGTATATGGGTTATTGGGGTATTGGTACGGCAGGTCATTTTATAGTTAGTCCCTCTATATAGTCTCTATTTAGTCTGCTTGTGACAGTTCAGTTCAATTATACAATTTGCGGATGCATAAGACAGCTGTCGAAATCTAGTCTTGACTCTAGGCTTAGCGTTTGGAATCTATCAACATTGAAGAGGTACTAGTGAAGCCATATGGAGTTGAACGATCTAAAAAATGAAACATCAAAAACAGAGCCTGTTAGAATGTCGGCATCATAGACAATGAAATGTCTTCATCCATAATTCATTAAATAAGTTCAGGAATATTTAATTTACCAATCATTCCGGTTTCCATTTGGAGTCCTCTATTGCACTGCACACGTCCTTCGTTTCTTATTTCACCAAATAATCCAGTTTTTGAATTCCAACGTGTTTGCTCCAGCCTCATCTGAAGACTAAATATAGATTCTAAATGTTACATTTTATAATCCCAATGCAAAACCCTTCATAATTATTTATGGAGATTTCATGGAGTGCAGGGGTTCTAGTCTTGATCCGTTCTAAGTCTAATCTCCAGAATTTCTGTTCAAGTAGGAAAAATAAACCCAATTATTTAATAATATTCTTAGTACTGTACAACATTTACAATAACTCCAATAAAAAAACAAATACAAACTTAAATAAATAGCTAAAGGTGTAGAGCCAAACATTGCCTGGTTGTATGGATGAATGGTTTTGCCTGTATGGTCAATAGCCTCTTGCTTTTCCTGTAACTTCTAGGTGGACTGGAACGATAAAGGGGCACAGTGTAGAATTTTGTGCCGTAACACCAGAACTATTTTCTCTTTCGGTGACCACACTATGCAGTGACTATTTTGCCGTCTGAACAGGAATTGCAGAAGGCATGATAAGCTGTGTGCCCACAGTGTAAATGGGCATGTGCCATTCTTTAATATGAATAATGCATTTTAGGCAGTGCTTTTGTGTGTAACAGAGAACCGCATAGTGTAGGTTATCCCATATAAAATGACATGACGACCCTGAGCTTCCAGAGGAAATTAGAACATACCTACTAAAAGTCCAGCAAAATCTCTCCAGAACAAAAAACAAGACAGCCGTGGCTTATTGCACCTCTGTTTACCTCTAACATAACGAACTAGCATCCAAAAGCTCACCAGCCTGTCTGCCATGGAACATGTCTTCGCTCATCTGTAGGACTGGTCAGATGACTCCAGAGTTGCACAACACATCACCAAAAACACTTGTCTCAGATTATTGTCTTAGCTCCTCTGATCTCCCTGAGGTGGAGACACATCTTTCATATGCCTGCCCCTTCTGTCTCACAACAACACTCTCACATCACCGCGTTTCCCTACCCGCGCTTTACTTTGAAGCTTTAAAGTACCGGAGCATCCACCGTTTCATAGTTTTCACCTCACCCCTCAGTTTGTGAAAGGCGCTCACGCTTTTATCAACTATTTTTGTTGAGTGGAGGAACTTAAGTGGAGAAAAAACTGTCAGGAGAGATTTCTTATTAACTTGGGCAATGACAGCTAGGTATGATAAACAGGATATCCTCAGGAAGGAGTATGAACGTCAGGGAGAGCTCGAGCTGGATAACTTGGGAAGGAAACTAACTTCACTCAGAAGACTCGAGGACTTAGCGGCGTTTACAGACAGCAACCGAGTTAGAAGGAAGAGGAAAATAAAGACGCAGTACGGGACAAAGACGCAAAGTCTAGTTTTCAATCAATTCAAGCAAAAGCAATTGTGTCCAAACGAGCGTGCCTGTGAACTAAGACAACTGAAGATGTTACACTCAGCATAAAGAGCTGTCGAGGTCCCAAACTTCAAGTCCCAGCATGCATTGCCAGACCATTACCTCGCCAGCTTTGGCAGTGTGCCTAGAGACCATAGTGTGGGGTCATGGTGCGTTAGCCTCTTTGTCACTGACATCATACACACTTAGCTTGCACCTTGTGCAGTGATCAATCTGGTGGTCTAACAGCCTGTAGCAGACGGAGGCTCAGCAGGGACACGGAAGAGGCCATTGTCTGGGTCGCCACCACACATAGACAGCACTGTGCCGGGCTAAGAGGAGCAAAAAAAACGGCGTAGTTTGGGTCTCTCCCAGCAGCAGGACAAGCCATGGAACTCTACCCCACGCAGACATAACTCTGCTGGGCTAAGAGGGGCCACAACACTGGTGGAGCCTGGTTCTCTCCCAACTAGCATACGAGGGCGTAATTAAGCGCCTGATTGATGACGCAGGATAGCATTAGCATATCATTAAATACAACTGAGGACAGTGTGCATGGAAATTCATGCAAAGAAATACAATAAAAAATAATGGACATTACTGTAAATGTTCATTGTTCTAAGACAAGAATACAAACTATCAAGTATTCCCTGCAATGTCCTTTAATCTTTCTATCTTATCAAAGGGATTACTGACTGAAATCTGTTACGGTAGACTGTTAATTCATGGGCCATGTAAAGCAAAGAGCAAGAGATATAAAAAGAAGGAACTAGTGATAAACATGAACTGGGAGTGAAAACGAAGTGTGTGTATTGAATAATGATATAAGGAAGCAGATCACCTGCTGGGCCAAGATCCAGACCGTTCCTAAGCAACAGCAACAATACATTATTTCAAGCCCTATTTAACGTCATGGGAAATTTGGACAGGATCAGGATAATGATAGAAATAACAACAGACTAACTAGGCCAAATTATACATTTCCATTGTGATAGTTCACAAACAACTGTCTTACTCTCCAGGTAGTACAGTATTTTAATATACTGTGTTTTAGTTACGAAACGTAAAAACTATTTCCTTTCATTTAAAATGTATTTATTTCATCCCTGGATGTTTTTGCACAGAGGTGGAACTTGGACACGGTGGGTGGGTTGAACGTGCCCATGACCCCGTATGCTCTAGGCAATTTGAACCTGTTTGCCAAGGTCACATGGAGGAATCACACTAAAACCAACTACCTGGGTCTCCAAATCGGGGCTAACGCCGCAGACATGTAAAACAAAACACTTAAGAAAAGCTAAAGAAAACTTGGTTTAGAAAATGGCCGAAATGAAGGCGTAGGTTCTCAGGGGACCAATGTCGTTCTGAAGCCAGTGTATGAAAATAAACATTGTTGAAACCAGAACGCAATCTGACGTGTTACCTGGACTGCCCATGCAATTCTGCCTGGAAAGAACTGCTGCACAAGCCGAAGAGGTTGTGAAGGAATACAACATCCAACTGGGAATTTCGGAAGTCCACTGGAATGGTGCAGGTTTGGCCAACTGGGAGGAAGCAAACTGGGAGGCAGTTTCACTGATCATCACAGCAAGCTTTAATTACAAAGGGTGGAAATTCAGTTTTTCGATTCAACAGAGAAACAAACATCTCCTTGTGGGAAGCTACCAGCCCCTGAATGAGATACCACCAGATGCTTCAAAGTCAGGATTCTCCCTTCACAGTAGATATTTTACCCATTAACTGGGAAGTCCCTTAGGATCAGAAAAACCAACGACCTGTGTAAATGCGGAAAAATAATAACTTGACTAAATGACGGAATTCATGTTGCTGTGTTCACCAGGTAAAATAGTCACCCACATAATACCCGGTACAGCCAGAAGAGGACTGGCCACCCCCTTGAGTCTGGCCTCTCTCTAGGTTTCTTCTTGGTCCCTCCTACTAGGGAGTTTTTCCTAGCCACTGTGCATCACTTGTGTTGCTTGCTTTTGGGGGTCTCGGGCCGGGTGTCTGTCAAAGCACTTTGTGACAACTGCTGTTGTAAAAAGGGCTTTATAAAATAAATTTGATTGATTGATTGAATCATGGCATGAAACAGCTGCATTTAAGTTTGTTTAGTTCTGTGCTGATCCCACATCTACTGTACACATCATAATCGAACAATCCCAAGAATAAAAGCCCCCGTTGCCCTACCTGATATTGGTAGACTAGTGCAAACAGTAGTGATATGGAACATCTAGGAACAGAACAGTGCTCAGCAAACTGATTAGAATCAACAAAACCTTTTGCAGCCCTCTAATCTGGGACTTGTTTAGACTTGGTACACCGGGTCAGTACAATTGATGACAAGATTCAGTAGAACAGAAAACCAGTAGGCTTTGGCCCTAGTTTTTAAAAAGTTGAATACCCCTGCCTTCTGGTGCTTAAGTATGAGCCTCATGTTGTTATGACTCTCCGTGTTCGGGACTTGCAGGGTACGACTCTGTTGGAGAGTTCGGAAAGCACAGATACTGTGACTGTACTTCTGTCAGCTCTTCCTCATGGTGGTACTTCAAACAGGAATACAAGACAAAAGCATCTTTGCAACAATGTATACCTTTATTTGTGAAAAAAGCACAATACCTCCTTACAAATACACCTAAGAAAATTTTAACTGAAACATAATATTGTAAGAACATGGGGGAAATGTTTCAACATTTGAACAAGGTGTATACATGTAGATTAACGCACCATAGGTTGACAGTGGTCTTAATTCAGATTAATCGTTAACCTACGATTCCACACGATTAGCACAAATAATCGAGACTAAAGTAAAATGTTAATACATCAACAAAATATTAAGTGAGAATTCAGTACACATTGTTTTTAAACCTTCCAACAGCAATTAACCAAAAATTTGCTTGGTTGCATCTTTCGCTAACCCTACTACTAAATTCCAAATCCTTTGACTATTCTCGCAAATTTCCATTCAATAAGAGCAAGCAAATAAAAAATAAACAGCCAACATAGAGCGTGTCCTCAATCCTTTTTCGGATGTTTGAGGAATTTAACCATAATCTTTCTTATCACCATTCACCACTTTTATTCAACATTCAGTTCCAAAAAAGCAAAAACTCAGTTATACACCACAAAAAAGAACCCCCCCCCCATAAATTCATTGTTAATTTACAAGACAGACACTAACGGTTACTGTACACTGCATGGATACATAGAATTAGAATGAACAGAACGGTAGGAGGTTCTATCCTATTCGAGTAATTCTATCAGGGTGGTCTACTGAGACACACTAGACCACCTTCCCTGCCAGTATCCAAGCACTCTGCCCACATCTCCTAAGGTAGCAGTTTTCTGACATAATATAAACAGTAGTCAGAACATAGAAATAACTGAACTCCCTGCATCATCCCTACATTAGACATCTGCTTTTGTCAATTGACGATTCTAACTTAAAGCGATAAATTATGCGGCTCACACAGACATTGTGTAGCTTTTTGGTCAACGTGTTTTATTATTTCTGTTGTATGAACTCAAACCTGAGCTAATTCCAATAGCAAGAATTAGCTGTGTGTGTGAATGTCGGCCTCAGGGCCAATTCCATTTCAATACCCCCGGGCCTGCTGTGTTTTTGGTGCATCCTTACACGGAACTCCCTCGCCACACACACACACACACACCTCAAACACCCTAAAGGCCACAAAATCATCCAAATATCACACCAACATCATCCAAATATCACACCAACATCATCCAAATATCACACCAACATGACAGTAGGAGCTGCTCTCACCTAGAGTAGGCTAGGGAATATCAGACCGATTGATTTAGCGGTTTAGCATTTGTTTTGCCATGTCTCTTCTCTTGACGATGAAATATAAGGAGGGATGGGAGAACGTAGGAGCATCTTTCACGTGAATGCCTGGAACACTCATAGGCTTAGGCACCCATGTCTCTTTGTGGAGTCACTGTGACATCATCTTTGTGCGACAACGTTTTCCCGGTAACCAGAAACTGGAAAGGTCGAGATAAAGTCGGATGTAGGCGTTCTGATCTAGAGTCAGTTTTTTTTCCCTCGAGTGGCCACTCAAGGGAATGTGACTGACCCTAGATCTGTGCCTGTCAGGCAAATCTTCAACCAGTAGGGGAGCGTTTGGAAAGCTGCCTGGGAAAATCCAGCAGGTCAACAGCACCCTCTTGTGGAGGCAGTTATGTTACCTTACTCAAGTCAACAGTGCAGTGCCTGTATGTCTCGTCGTCCGTTCGTCCATCAGTCTGTCCGTCTTTCTGATTCTCAGTCTGTCTGTATAGTCATCTGTGAGTTTCTCAGTCTGTCTACAGTAAATGTATTTGTCTGTATGTATGCGACACTAGACTAAGGACGCGTAAGTGTGTACTTTAAGGACGTCCATCTTATAGGTCGTTTGGACATGAGTTCAGGTGGGAGGTGTCGGGCTCTGGTCCCTCCTACCTACTGAGACGAAGCTTAATTGAATTCTTGACCACTGGGATGGGGTTGGCTGGCAGTAGAGGCACATCGGACAGGTCAGCATTAGCCATTTTCTGAGAGGAGAAAAATATATCAATGTCAACAATACAAGTGGCAGACTGTTGAAATGTACTTTATACTGTATATCCAGGAATGCTCAGAAAGACAGACACACACGAGAGAGAGATGGGTCTGTAGAAACGGTGCTTAAACCTTGAGTTCTGTCTCCATCTTCACTTCCTGTTCAGCAGCAGGCATTTCCTCTGACAAGTCGTCATTGACCTACGACACCAGGACCAACGATTCAATGGTCAAACCATGAGACTCTACCATGATACCCCTGCTCCACCATTATAAGGTAACACATTACATCGCTGAGGAAAATAAGAATTTACTGACTAAAAAACAAACTATTTTCCTTAAAATGCCTCCTGCATGGCTTTGAAACCACTCTCTTTCCAACACAATATCATAGTGTAGTCCAGCATTTATAAAGGGGCACTGTGTAGAATTTTGTGCAGTGACAACTGAATTGCTTTCACTTTCAGTGACCGGCTTAAAAAAGCAGCACAAACTTAATTTATTGACACCTAAATATGACAAAGCAGATGGGGCAATGATTTCCTACAAAATGCAGTGCATATTTTGCCATTTGGATAGGGATTGCATTGAGGTCAGGACATGCCGGTCCATCTTTGTTTGAGGTAGTGCTTTTTCATGTGTAACAAAGCACTGCATAGCATAGAAAATAATTAGCCTATATGAAATCACTTCTCTTGATGCTTTTTTAAATAGCAAGAAATGCGTACGCTTACAGGTTTCGTGAGCTGGTCACTTGAAAGAAAAAGTAGATCCGCTGTTAAGGATCAAATTCTACAAATAGCACCTTTAAGTGAAAAACAGTAAGAGCAAGAGAGTGTGGAGTTAAGCCTGTTTGTGTAATGAGTACCTCCGCCCCCACGAGGGCGCTCTCCTCTTTCTCTGTTTTGGCTGCAGCACTTCTATCCTCTGAGCTCTTGGTCTCTGGGACTAAGGACTGGTCCTCGTCCATCTGGAGCTCCTCCTCAGGACTCTGCCCCTGCTGGTCCTCTAGAGCCGCTGAGGGGCCATTAGGGGGCGGTGTGGGGGTCTTGGGTGCCACTGGAGCACCAGCTGGGGGAGGAGAGGGCGTCGGACAGCTGGGGGTGTGGTCTCCTGGGGGTTTCGTCTCATTGGTCGCCTCCTACATTGTACGATAGAGCGCAGGGAATGCAAATAAGCAGAAGGTACAGTTCAATAAATACAAGAACACTACTGTCGCATAATATCAACAAAAATTGTAAGTTAAATGAAATATTCCATATGGAATATAGATGTTAGACATTCCCTAAATACAAAATGACATGTAATGCCTTAACTGGGGGAAAATTCACTGAATACCTCAGTGTCGGATTTGAAACGCTTTCTCTCTATGTGCACAGGGGACCCAGGCCTCTTAGCAGCAGGGGGGCCCATGGTGGAAGGGGGAGCATCTGGCTGACTGGCTGTAGCTGCTACAGGGCTGGGGGCAAGGCCTAACGGCAGGCCCTTCGTTGGCGTTGACAAGAGCACTGCAGCTGGAACAGCCGTAGGGGAAGGGACGGACATGCTGTTGTCACTGTCCAGGGATAGGTCCAGACTGCTGTCATTCATTTGACGCAGACCCTCTGTGGAATGCTGACAGGAAGACCGGTACAACACGGGTTACAACACAGAGAACGTGTGAAAAACTGAAAAGCCATGTCAACAGATCAAAGAAATGCTTACAAACATTGACCAAAGGCACAGTAATAAGTGTAGATTGCGCACAAACTTCTGTACAATGTGCACGACGTACCTTCCGGCGTTTGGGCATGACCAGGTTGGGCAAAAGCTGATGCAGTTGTTTTCTCTTCACGTGCATCGCCTGGATTTTCATGTCCACCTCGAACATCTTGCTGCTGATTGCCTGACGGTACACTGGAAGGAACATCCAGAAACATTTTATCACAACACTGGCATGGGAATGTGGAAAACGAAGCAAATAAAAAATGTAAAATCTGCTTGACAATGTTAGAAAATAACCTTTCTAGAACATCTCAATGCACCGTGGAACTAATGGAGCATAGCGAGCTGATCCTACCTGTGTCAGTGAAGGACTGGATGTCAATGGTCAGGTCAACATTGAGATTTTCTGAGCCCTCAATCTTCTTGAAGATGATTCCGATCACCCACAGAGTACTGACCTCCTCCCTGGAAGAAACAAGATTAACAAAGATGCCAGTTAGACACGTTCTTGACCCGGTAACCAATCTAACGTTGCGCCTCAGCAGACTTCCAAGAACAATTGTTAGGAGAAATCGGAAACTACGTTTAAAAGAAAAAAATTTATCAGAATCACCAAGGTGATTAGAACTCTACTAAATTCAATATCACAGAGAGTGATATTCACATAAAAGCTTCAAAACGTTATTTTGGCCCATCTTGAATAGCATCCATACTTCTTTTCGTTGCTGTCCTTCGGTCCGGGGAAGGACTGAGGGTTGACGTGGGCCAGCGTTATGAACTCATTCTTCTCCAGATTTCCCACCAGAATCCTGATCTTAGACTCAACCAAACCAACCCTGCGGGGGTGAAGAAAAAAAAAATCACCACCATACAGACAGAAAATAAAAAATTTACTTTTTGGTTTAGAGTAACATTATTGATAGAAATCAGCATCTACTGTCTCTTACACCATGGTATTGATGTTCACAAGCCTAATTAGTTTATTAAAGAATTAACCCACACAGTTAAACATATTCAAGTTTGGATAGGTTCTGAAAATTCTCCGTCATTTTGGTACTCACCATTCGAGGTGCTGCTTTTCAGTAGGGGCGCTTGCAAGCAACACAATATAATGCCTTGGAACATAAGAGACAGAACAATTCCATTACACCCTAGAGGCCAGACTCGACTACTAACCCAGTCTAGAGGCTGGGAGAGCCAGGTTTCAGAGGTTTTTGACCCAGGAACCCGACAGCGCGGAAGGGCCACAAGTCCAACGCAAATGGGTCGCAGCCTGGTCAGCGGACAGTCAGCCTCAAGACCATAGGTGTGGTTTGACACACAAGGTAACAGTTCTTGCCTGCGGCCATCTTACGAACAGTACTGTATTATGAAAAGCTACTCCTGGACAACTCATAGCACAGGCAAAGTTGCCACAAAACTGATCTACTTCCTCCAAACCAACGTTAACGTTAAGTTGCAGGTAGTCCCACTAAATTAATAATGTGGTCAGGGTGCTATCAACGGCAAAAAACTTAGATCTGAGATGGTATCCTGCAAGTCAGTACTGATACAAGATCAGACGGACAAAAGAGAACACTCTTTTCAGTTTAAATGTTCCATGTGCATTAAGGCTCCAATGTACGCTAGTCTTTTCCATGTATCATCATAATGAACAGAACTGCCTTTATCTAGTTTTCAGATTAAAAAAGGTTGAAAACAACCCCAACACAGTTTGCCCAATCACACAGGTCTGCCAATAGCTGTATAAACAAGCACATGACAATGGATGGATCTTATTGATTTTCATTTTCAGGCCAAGTTGAAAATAAAAGGTCTGAGGCCGAGACACATGTTTGGTTTATTCAAAGAACATCATTACAGAGAAACCAGTGCAGAAGTCAGCCAGGGAATTTATCAGAATTTATCAAGCCTGATATTTGATGAGGGTACAAGTTAGAGAATAACAATCAAAGCTTATCGACTATCTTGCTTCATCAATTGTATCCGGTTTCCAAGCTTGTTCCTGGACCATGAATATCCAAAATGTGCAGGTGCATTTTCTCCTTTTCCCGCCAACCTGTGCCAAAACGTCTGTGTCTAGAACACGAGGACACTACTGAATTAATTGGAATTAGGATTATGCCAGTTTGTGCATAAGGCAGCAAAGTAATGTGAGATTTCTAAACAGGATGGTAAAGGTCTTCCAGAAGGGTGAACTCAGTGGGGTTGGAACTCTGAAGTCAATGCAGGAGACTAAACAAAGTTATTAAATGTTATCAAACCTACGCCTGCAAAGGTAGATAACTTTGTGATGTACTGGTCTGCATGTTTGAGACTGCTGATGAGAAACGTCCTCACTTCCTGGGACAATGCATCTTGGGTTATGGATTTGGTATTTCTCAATTATAATAGTGGCACCCTGTTTTGTATTCTGATTAACCAGCTAAGAACATTTGGTTTAATCATTACTACTATTTTACTTCAGACTTCAATATCAGCTCTTCTCTTTGTGACTACTTTAACATTTCTGAAATTAAACCTGAAGTGACAAAGACTGCACTCTGGTACATTGTTACAGAGGGAAAACTAGAAAGTGTTTTAGTGTAGTCTGTAAATGCCAGATAAATAAGATAAATAAATAATGTATTTCTTAGATGGCTACTTCTTACTAATGCTATGATTTGATATCATGTCAAAACAAATTATGTCAATTAAACAAAACAAAAAAGAAACACATCTACAAAACCAAGACTAACAAGAAATACATAGTGCAAATTGTGAACTAAAGCATTTTATTGGGAATTGGATATACAATAAGGCACAGGGAAAACCAGGAAAATGTACTGCATATAGGAAACCTTACAACTGAAGTACCTACCTTTAATGATAAAATATACAAACATCAAGTATTAAGTTGTGCTTACATTAGAGGCACATTATATGCTAAAGCCACTGCAAACCATTTACATTGTATTTTCTTTAACGATGAGCGTTTTGAGAATCAAAAAGGGTGCAAGAATAAAGCAGAGTCTCATCTGCAAGACTGCGGTGTTTATTTAATAAAGGTTGGATTACATATGATGTGGACTATGAAGAGGAGAACTTGACATGTACGTAGGAGAGGGGGGTGATGAGTGGGAGTGTTTGTTTTCCAAAATATAAATCTTTATTCAAATATTTGGTTTGTCTCACCATGTGTGTCCCACAGGATAAGCTGCTTAATACATACTTGTATTTCTGAAAGAAGTTTGGCGCTTCAAATAGTTTGGACCACTCTGCCTTATTCTGCAATATTTCATCTGTGATGGCCAGACCTGTGAAGGATAGAAAGATCATTTAACATAAAGGAAACCTCCAGGCAAAATAATAATGAACATCCACAAAAGCCACCCTGGCTACAATGAAATAGGAAGTTTGGAGCTCATTCAACACCAGATAAGACAATTTACCTACTTATTAAATTATAATTTTCCTTTGACATTAATAAATCGATAATGTAAATGTTTTAGGTGATTCTTCGCTCAAAATGTTTAAACTCCCGTTGAATACAGACAGACTAGGAGATCTTAACTAAAATAAGAGAATCAAGGTTTATTGGGGAAAGTATGTGTCCATGTTTTGTTTGTTTTATTTGATTTGGGATGGTTGATACAGACCTGTCACAAATGTGTGGAAAATGTAACAAATGAAATTACACACAAAAAAGGCCAACTGGTATAGATGGAAATGCAAATGTACAATAACCTTTAGTGAAGAGTAAAAATTAAAAGGAGAAAATACATTTCACATCCCAGAAATCTCATACAGACTTCATTACCATCCTCTGACCATCCCGCTTCAATCATTTCATAACCTGAAACGTGACACGAGCAAGCTGACCTGTCATGACATTGCCTCTAATTTTTCGCTTTTGAAATTTTATGAAGAGCACTGTAGATGTTTAATTATTATTGTGACTATTGTTATTTAATAAACTAATCAATTTCTGTAAAAGAGCGTAACCTAAACAGTAGACATTTTTTATAGGAGATAGTTATTTTATTATTACTCAGGGTTCTAGCTCAACTAAACCGTACTGCAGTGTTGTACACTATGACATTGTTGTACACTATGAAGCTACATTTAAAGACTACCAACAGACCCTGTTTGAACTCGTCCACCATTACAGCCCGTGTGGAGGCTGAGACGTTGTAGGTGGAGTTCTGCTGGGGGTAGGCTGGGGTGATAATGGGCATCAGATGGTACCGGTCACTGGGGGTCACCTGGAACAGCAAGGATACATATTCTCAGAGTTCAGTCTTTAAAGGTGCCCTTTGTAGAATTTTAAGCCTTAGCAATGAACTACATTCTATTTAGCAATGAACTACATTCTCTTTCAAATGACCAGTTTTCTTGATATTTAAAAAATCTGAAAAAGCAACCTATGATTCCCTACAATATGCAGTGTTTTGTTACACATAAAATTCCCCAGGATGTTCCACTCTTTGTTGTTGTCCTGAACGGGCACACCAGATTAGGCTGGTCAGCTAATCATCAAGCCTTTATTTAATGAATTAGGTGTGTCTGTTGTCTGTGGAACATCTAGCGGTCCTCAGGCTGAGGGCTGAAAACGCATACTTTAGAAGACGGCTGTAATAGGACATTTAACGAACACAAACAGTTCAGTTTGACACAGTTGCTCAGGACACGTCTATTATCAGCAGGGATCAAATTTACCCTGGGGTCCCAAACTGGAAGGTTGAGGTTGCAGTCCTCTGGCTGCTTTAGAAGGACCGGGTTGGGCCACTCCCTGCAAAACAACAACAATCAATGCTCACATTCAGCCAAAGCACCACACACACTATGAGCTACTACACCCAGGCAATCTTGATACAATGCTCTTCTATGAACTACCTCTTTTATAAACATCAGTCACAAGTACCTTGATACAAAATAGTGCGAAACTGAGAACCCCCCTACTTGAAAACTGGACAGAGCCTCCCCCTAAGTGAAAACTGGACAGAGCCTCCCCCTAAATGTCTTTTACAACACAATAAGATATTTTACTAGACTAACAAAATCACTGAGGGCCAGTTTTCAGCTAGAGTCGGCCAATTATCTCCAACACTAAATTGAAGGAGCAGGCATGATTAAATACCAACAAAACAAAGGACAGAGGTAACTGTCCATCAATTTACAGAAAATTAACAGAAAAAATAAAATAAAACGATTGGTAGAACAACAATACCAAGCAACTTGTAACTGATTCAAACAACTGGCTGCATAAAAAATAAATTCAGTTTAATAGGGGTGTACAATTTTGCTGATGAGAAGGCTACTTCCTCTTTCAGAAACGAGCATAAACTGTAAAACCTATTTCTTGACATTTTAAATTAATAAAAAAGCGATTCATATTAGATAGTATTTCCCTACACTCTGTTGTTTTGTTACACACAAAAGCAATGCCTAAAATTCATGACAGTTATGAAAGACAGGCATGTGATTTTAGCAATGTTTTTTTCTTTCTATTTTTCTCCCCTCCCAATTCCCTCTCCTGCCTTGTCGGCAGCTCCGCAACTCCCTGCACAGATCTGTGGGATGGCAAAGGCCACGCACATGATTCATTCAACCACATGTCACCCAGCCGATTCTTTTTGCACTGTTCATCCAACACGAAAGCCTTTAGTCAGATGATTACGTTCACCAATTATACTTTTGCAATTTAACCCACAGGCGCATGATCTGGACAAAAGGAGTCGCTGGATAGCGACGTAGCAGGATAGATAATCTGACTTAAATCCTAAGCAGCGCTATGTCAATTAGCATTGCCTCGTGCAGGAGGCCTAGGAAAATTCAGAGAGCCCAGTCAGGCTCAAACCTGTGACTATCATGATGTAGACTATCGTGTAATGCAGTGACTTATCCCCCTACGCCATGTGGACCCCCGATTGTCACAATTTCTGTTGAAATGGGAAATAAATAAAATTATTAAAACCACTGTACCCATTACTATTTTTATATAATAATGGTATAAGGGAATTTTTATTTTAGAATCCTCAAGGAAATGCGTCAATTCAAGTAAAGAAAACCAACAAACATCGGCTGTTGAATTTCTCCGTTCGTAACCCCACTCAACGGTCCGTTTCGTCCAGGACGAGTACTACATATTGTTTCCCTCCCATATAGACCAGTATGGTACGCTACCCAGCGGGAGGTTTGTAGATGGGTACACCATCAGCGCCGTGATGGGTGCGGACTGGCTCAATGAGGTGCTGTAATGGGAAAGAGCCTGTAGTGGCGCCCTACAGAAGTAGAATCCACATACAGCTCTAACAAAATAAATACATTTTTCTAGCCTGAGTCTTTGTAGATTGAGATTTCATGTCGGCCTCATATATTGCTTTCCTTTCTACAGGAGCACATAGTTCCCTGCTGACAGTTTGCTTATACGTAAATATCTAAATCCACTTTGCGAGCATGGCTTGGCCATAAATAAGTAGGAAGCAGGCCTGGGTTTGTCACAATCAAAAATAAACATTGCCAGCAAGGAAACAGGGAGACAAACTGGGCTACTAACTATAATAGCACATTAAATGACCTCACCACAACTAGTTCAATAGAGGAACAAACCAGCCAACTGAGGATCTGGATTAGTGGTGTTAAACCTTAAACAACCCAGAGAACAGGCCTTCTCCATGTACCTCAGAGAGAATAAAGGTCTACAAACAAATGAAGGCAGAAGAGTCAACCTGCACCTGGCCCTTTTCTACAGACAAACCAACTTGCAACATTTACAAAGTATGGCATTAGAGGCACAGACATGTGGCAGCTGACTGCCTCTTTAATTACTAAAGAAAATTTAAAACAAAATCATATTCAGATTATTCTCTGTATCCTTTAGGATACTGGTTTATTATTCAGATTATTCTCTGTATCCATTACGATACTGGTTTATTATTCAGATTATTCTCTGTATCCATTAGGATACTGGTTTATTATTCAGATTATTCTCTGAATCCATTAGGATACTGGTTTATTATTCAGATTATTCTCTGAATCCATTAGGATACTGGTTTATGTTCAGATAATTATATGTATGCATTAGGATACTGGTTAATGTTCATATAATTATATGTATGCATTAGGATACTGGTTTGTTCATATAATTATGTGTATGCATTAGGATACTGGTTTGTTCATATAATTATGTGTATGCATTAGGATACTGGTTTGTTCATATAATTATGTGTATGCATTAGGATACTGGTTTGTT
>JACXGM010017179.1:8195-19976 GCA_016801145.1 Umbra pygmaea
CACAAAGCACATCAATTACTATTAGATTTATGCCGTGTCATAGCCGTTGTACGCCTCTGTGCACTGTGGCGAAATGGTTTCGCTACATGTAGAACTCAGCACTTCTGTTATTGTTTACTGGTTAACAGTCTGAATGTGAACTTTCTTTTTCTTTTTCTCTTTGTTGTTGTTTTTAGGAAAATCCATACATGTGTAACAATGAATGCGACGCACAGAATGAGGACTTGGCCCACCCTCCGGAGCTCATGTTTGACTTTGAAGGCCGCAACCCCACCACTTTCTGGCAGTCTAGTTCTTGGAAGAAGTACCCAAAGCCCCTTCTGGTCAACATCACTATGTCCTGGAACAAAACCATTGAGCTGACCGATGACATTGTGGTGACTTTCGAATCGGGCCGCCCAGAACAGATGGTTCTGGAGAAGTCACTGGACTATGGTAAGACCTGGCAACCCTACCAGTTTTACGCCACGGACTGTCTAGATGCCTTCACAATGGACGCCAAGACCGTCCAGGACCTGACCCAGCACACCCTGTTAGACATCATCTGCACCGAGGACTACTCCAGAGGTTATGTGTGGAAGTATGACAAGACAGTACGCTTCGAGATCAAGGATCGCTTTGCACTGTTTGCCGGGCCACGACTCCACAACATGGCCTCCCTCTATGGTCAACTGGACACCACCAAGAACCTGAGAGACTTCTTCACCATCACAGACCTGAGAGTCCGGCTCCTTCGACCAGCAACCGGGGCAACCATGGTGGATGAGAACAACCTGTCCAGATACTTCTACGCCATCTCCGACATCAAAGTGCAGGGAAGGTAAGATTGTGCCAATTTATGTGTTTTTTACACTGTATAGAAGAAACTCCAGCAGGTTTTCCATTCCCTCTTCACATTGGTTAGCATGTCCATGTTTGGTCAGAGACAGAGGAAGTTAGCTATCAAAATATGGTGTTACTACAGTTAGTAATTGTTTTTTCTATCAAAGTGCCTTGCTTTGATTACTTCTTTCATCATTCTTATCAAACTCTTGAAAATATTTTTGTCAGTATGTAGTACAAAACAGGCACTGTTATCTGGGTTTTTCTTTTTTACGTTTACCAAGAAGTTATATTGTATTGAATATATTTCTTTACACAAAGTACCATACATTTGTTTTTTATAGCAATAGGGGTTGAATGGGTCATTCTTTTAAATACAGTATATTGTATTTTTTGCAGGAGGTCACATTGTTTTTATGATTATTAAAGCTGCACTATGTAAGTTTCCATATTTTCTGTAGATTTTTAAATATATATATATATATATATATATATGTTTTTACCGAACACAAGCATAATACAGGGATAATATAACCAATTTCCAAAAATACACATATTCATAATAGGCATTCATTTCTAGCTAGATATTGTGAAATTTCGATTTTGCTATTGTAATATTGTCTGATTTAGATGTTTTCCATCCTTGGAACATTTACTATTGTGAAAATGTTGTATTTGTATTTTTTGTATCTTTCAAAAAAGTTCCATAGTGCAGGTTTAAGTCAGTGATTCCATTCTACACTACTTCCCATTAGGCTATAAAAAGCAGGATTCTATTCAACGGAAATGCAGTAGACATTCTCCAATAAATAACAGATAGTTAATATACATATCCCATTCCTGTTACACCTGCCAAGAACACATGACATTAATTATTATAGTTTAATTGAATTCTTTACCTGATCCACCAAACTGACACAAAACGTATCATTGCAATACATCAACATCACTACAGTTCACCTGTTTAGAACACCTAAAGCTACTGTAGGGAAACAACACATTTGGTATTTCTATATATCTACACAGAGCCATGAATATGCCAGCCTAAAGGGTTTATTGCTAACAGATGTATTTGATAACTCTTGATAGTGGAACTGCCTTTCAAGATATCACTGTTCCTTCTTGGAGTCCCAGTACTGACCTGATCTGAAGAGACTCCATGTGTTCCAACTGGCACCATATTCCCTATGAAGTGTGCTGCTTTTAACATAGATTATTTTCCAGCTGTCAAGCTTCCTGAATTACCAACAGTTCACTAGCTAACACACTGCTTATTTTGGTGAGCAGAGACTGGCTCAGCTTTTTAATAGCTAATGGAAGGTTGACCGGATGTAAAAGCTCCGGAACGCGTGTGGTCAACACAGTTGTTTTAATTAGTGTTTGATGTATGCGTCTCTGGAGAGGCATAGAACAACATAAACACAAGATGATATTACTGTTAGCTAGTAGTAACAGGGCTACACAATGTTTCCCTGCAGTTTAAACATCTGAGTCGCTGGGGCATTGACTTGCCAGGAAGGGTTTTAACATTGGGATTTTCAATCTAGCCTCTGTAAACATGGTTAGAGAGGACAGGGAAATGAATGCTTAATTGTTCTTTTTTAACTCTTCACTCATGATGGATCACGGAGCAGTTTGCAGACCAGGAGCGTCTGGGTTTGAATAATGGAGTCTGCCACATCATTTGAACTTGTGAATGGTGGCTCCTGTAGTTGTTCTCATCAGTGTGTTATGGTGGAATGTAAAGTCAGCTTAAAATCATTTAAACCAGTTGAATTAAAAGCTGCCCTGTGAGGTTCAGGATCCAGTGAAGCATACCTCAGTATTGAGTGTGATATTCAATGGCTTTTCCGGTGGCAATTGCATGTGAATTCCCGGACAACAACTTTGCAAGCACAGATGATACTTTACTTTTTAGATTTCTCGAGTTCTACATAGTTGTTTAGAATGAAACTGCACTGTTGTTTTGAATGAGTAGGCACAATTCCAAGAATATATGAAGCGTAGATGAGGGATTAATCCAGCTACCTTTTGATTCAGAGTCTGCCACGCTACCGGCGAGCTACAGCAGACTGTATTGCTGGGAACAAATTCAACATTAATAGTATGCAAGTACTTTCTAGGTCTCTGCATGTGCTAATCAATGTAATTATGTAAAAGTCAGTTGTCAATAGTAAGAAACATTTTTCACAGAATTTTGGGACAGAGAATACAGCTGTGACACACTTGAACATAAGCATGACCAGACAGATACCTTTCTATTGTCTCCCCTCTGATTTCATTGTGGGAGACAACAAATGCAATGCTGTTACATGTACTGTAAACACAGGTTTAACTAGGGGAGTGTTTGTGTTGACCCTCTCATTGAGAAAAATGGCCACACCACAACTACATGCTATACATACATCATATGATCCTTCCCCATAGATACCTTTAAAACAGCTATACTGCAGGTATGTAGCTTATTATTCCAGGTTTGTTTATCAGTTGGTACCACGTCAGTTCACTGCCCTCTAAACTTGGCAAAATATCTGCCAATTTTTCTAAATACATATCCACTGGTGATGCCATAATGTGGCTGCCCATATCGCCGCAACGCTAGGTAGGGGCAAGAAAAAGTATGAGAGGACAAGACAGAGTGGAGAAAGGATAGAAATGGGAAGAGCAAACCTCTAGCATGGGCCTGCATACTGAAAGTTGTTTTGTGGAAACTTACAGCATGCGTTATTCATGGCTGGTTTTCATTATATTTAATTATGAATGATGAGACGAAAGGTATTGAAGGAGGCAGGATCGATACACAACATTAAAAATCAAAATGAAGCGTGGAGTCATGAGATTATGTGAATAATGCATGCAGGCGATTGACTGAAATGAATTTGTCACCCCTTCAACGTTACTGTACCAGCAGCAGTCTTTTACACAGAGAGAGGAGACGCAAGGTGAGAGGAGAGGATATTTTCTAATTACTTACTGTCTAACTGGCGTATTAGGTGGGTTTCTCTGCCTTTCTTTCCATGCACTTTGCCTATAGTTCACTTTTTCTCTCTTCCCCTCTGTGCTTCACCCTGTCTCCTGTCTAGGGATCAATAACTTTAATTAAAGGCAGAGAGGATGCAGCCTTCATAAAGGATCTATTTACTGAGGCAGAGGGAGGGCGACTGGCTCTTCTAACAGCAGAGGAAGCAGAGGGAGGGTGTCAGTCTCCATTAAACAGCAGCTAAAGGCTATCTGACTCCAGTAAGTGCAGAGGGAGGGTGGCACTCCTGTAACCGCAAACAGAGAGTGTCAGTCTCCAGTAAAACCAGAGGGAGGGTGCCTTTTCACAGTAAGTGCAGAGGGAACAGCAGAGGTAGTCTCTGTCTAGTAACAGCAAAAGGAGAGTTGGGTCTCCTATAACAGCAGAGATAAGGTGTCTGTCTTCAGTAGTTGCAGAGGGAGGGTGTGTGACTCCAGTAACACCGGAGGGAGGTTGTTGGTCTAATGTAACAGTGATAGCCTTCAGTAGCTTTCCTGAATTATACATGAAAACACACCACCTTATTCCCCACTTCCACATCACTAAACCTCATATCCCACCATGACATCCAGACACAGACAACCCACCACTGTCATGTGCCGTATGTGGCTAGTGTTTACAGAAAAGGATGAACAGATTCCAATAAACAACTTTGTCTTTTGTAGATTGAGAAGTCTGCATTTAATTCAACAACACATTTGTCTACTGTCAGTGAAATAAAGAATTTCCCAAACTGAAAACACATTAAATTGTCAGTGTTTCAAATGTTTTTTTATGTAAATACCCCTAAATATTAAAGTATGAGCACCTGAGGATGGGCCACCTACAAACTCACAACTTTAGCAAACCCTGTACTTTTGCCTGTACCGACCGAATCATGTTGGTATTTACCAAGTATTGGTTCATGTAAAATCAATCTGTGCCAAATTTCGGTACCTGAGAGCGCATCTCTCGAGAGATTCTCTCACCTCTGCAGCTTGTCAATTGTTGACACAAAAAGTCAAGTGTGATGGCGAGCCAAAAGTGGTCAGAAGTATAGTTACACTATTCTAAAATTGATACAGACAACACTCATTGTAATATCAAGCATAAATGTAATGAATTGAAGCAATAAGATTTTAACTTAAACATATGTATATTTTATGTGTTGCCACCTTTAGCCACATCTCTTTAGTTTTTCGGTCCCGTTGGGCACCGGGACCGAATTCCAGGTTCCGGTACTGGTATTGGTTCAAATGTGAATGGTACCTAACCCTAAAAATAACCAATATTATTAATTTGGCCCATAAAATATATTTTTTTTTTTCGGGGGAACCCCGACATCGCCCTGCAGTGGGCCTTAGACCTAAGATTGAAATGCTCTTCTCTAACCAACACCATTCCCTTAAAAAAAGGTGGATCAGTTGAAAAAAGAAGTTTGTTTCCCCAATTTGCCACTCAGCCCCTGGGAGATGCAATTCAATTTCGCAGCCAGACGTCCGCTGCAAGGCAGTATGGAAGGAAGGTCAGTAAAGACCTAGCAGGTTCAGAACCGTTATGCTGGGATAGACAGGTAATTCAATGGGATAAATTGATTGCTGGACAGACATAACTTTTTCTGTCAGTCCCTGTATCCTGGGCTGCATTAAAGAGTTTGTGTGTGTTGCCTGTCTGTGTGTGTCTGTGGGAAATGTTGTCCTAGTCCTACCCTATCTTCTACACACTGAACCCCTCTATCTCTGAAACCGCACATTGCTGAACAGTGTGTCTCTTGGGGACTAAAGGACTGACTGCTGGATTAATAAACACTGCCGGGGCCAGGAGATTTTTGTTAATTTGTTTAGGGCAAACCCCAAACATAATGTGTTTTTTCAATGTTCTTATATTTGGCTAATTGTACATTATCAAATGAAATTGTACTGTCACATTACTCACTGCCATTTTGAGATGATAGTGCGTTTAATTATTGTATGTGATTTCTGCATGTTTTAGCATGCGGATAACACTTTGAATTGCTCATTGGTTATTAATGTGCTACAGTAATACACAGTGAATATTAAGTTGCTTAATCTATAACCTAATTAGTTCAAACATTTTAGCTAGAGGGCTACTTCATAAGTCATGGACATGAAAACAATATTTTAATGTAGCTTATCACTATGTTACTACTTACTTTTGATTGTGTAATAGTGATATCCCTGTAGTGTGAATATGGGCCATGGATCAGCAGTATGTTGAGTGATGGCTCTATTGAACCTCCCCAGAGTAAGCATTCCAGCGATTGAGAAGTAAATCTGTTTTTTCTTCCATCTTCTCCTGTGCTTGGCTTGCTCTTTGGCCTGCCCATCGCAGACAGATAATCCATTTGTGCTAATTCCACGTTTCTGCCTTCTCACTTCCTCGGCTGAATAAGTCATTCAACGTGTCCTTCTTCCTCAGTTCCCTCTCTGTGTCTCTCTATCCTTCTCATTCTCAATCCATCGCTTTCTCCATGTTTTTTCTTGCTCCCCCTTTACCTGGCACTGTAGTCTGCATTTCAGTTTTTTATCATCAACGGTTTTCATTAGTATCTCCTGTAGAAGCCTAAAGAATGTCTTATCAGTTACACAAGTCTAAACAGTGATCAATAACCCTTGGGAGGCTACATTAACACTTAAAAAATAATCACATGGGTGGGAATTTATTGTTAAGGAAGGCTTGCGTTGTGTGTGTCTGTGATCGTGCGTACGGGCATGTGTCCACTTATGCGTGTCTATGCACACCTTGGCTGTGTTAATACTCGGATAGATTTCACCCACATTTTCGAGTTCTCTCGAGACAAAATATTTTCCATACGGTTTGAGTTGACATTGTCATGTCTCGATAAAACAATTGAGCGTTTATGCGTGTGTCGTGGAATGTCCTTCAAAACGCCTTGATGTGGGTGCGTGAACGCTTTGCTCAGAAACCACACCAGACCTACAAGTGAAGAATTTCTCCGGAATAGACATTTCTCCTGGGCTGTTTGCAAGGCACCAAGTGGGATCTTTCAAAATCTTTTTGTGCGTTACCTCCAGAGGTCGCGTGAAACTCGAGAGAAAGCTGCAAATTTACACACTACAGTTGTGTCTCGTCTTAAGCAGACAAAAAACTGTGGGTGAAATCTATCGGAATGTAAACGCAGCCTTTGTAACTTAACATATTGTAGTTGTCCTCTATTTAGTGCTGACAATTAGCTGTCTGTGCATATCCTGGCTACATCTGAGGTGACTCATCACTACCGGTTGTGGCTAAAGACTGAGCATGATGCGCAATCACACACCCAATTGGTTCTGTCACCTCATTTATCATCCCGTCATCTCCTTATCCACAAACACTATTTCCATATGTCAGCTCGGTGGAGGAAACAATTAAATATGTACAAATACACACTCAAACTAGACATTGTGCAAGGTGTCGATGTAACGCAATACCTCTTTGGGGAAGAAGTGGAAATGAGAGGAATGTGGAGGAGAGGAGGATATTTGACATGTGCAGGAAGTGGCTGCCTCCTGTAACTTATACAGCTGCGATCCTCCTCTTCGACCTCCTGTTCCTGGCCCGTCAGGGTGAAGGATTTACCTTGGAACCTGTGGTACTCTCTGGGGTCAGCCACCTGATGGCTAGATTAATAATCACCACTGAGATTGATAGTGCTAACCTGTCTGTCTCAGTCTTTCTCTCAACCGGTGCATCAGCATTCGCACAAATGTCGACCTTGACTCCCACCCTCTGAATCAAGTCGGACGGTTTCACCAGTGATTTCCCCATGTGCTGCGGCAGCTTTGATCTTCCTCTGTGCTGGCCTCACTGCTGACTTCTTGGCTCCGTCAATGAGGCGCCGGGCTCCAAACAAACCTTTCACATTGAACCACGGAGGACTTTTTTAATCCTTTTCCCTCTCTTTTTTTGTACCAGGAACCTGTTTGAGGTGACTGTTCTGAAGCTATCTGTGGTAGATAAGAGGCGCGATGGATCAGAGAAAGTGGCTGTACGCAAACGTTGAGAGCGAGATGAATATGATGAGGGGCTGATAATCCATTGTGCAAACACGGAAAGACATGAGAGAACGGCGTGTTATTGTTTTTCAACCATCACCAGCCACAGCCAAGAGAAGAGAAGTCATACAACAAGCCTCTGAAGGAAACAGACAACATGGGGAATCACTGTCTGTGATGACGTCTGGCAGGTGGTTCATCTTTGTGTGTGTGCGTGTGTGCGTGCGTGCGTGTAGGTTTGTAAGTGTGTGTGTGTCTGTGCGTGTGTGTAGCAGCCCAGTTACTACCTGTCCACCCTGTCTCCCCGGTAGGGTTTATTACTAGGCCTCAACAAGTCGCAGACGGCTCCGTCTCCTTGAACACCTACACGGCTATTGGCTTGTTTGCAGGCTTCTCTCTAACAATCCAGTCTCCGTCAGAGCCGATGTTACACACTCCCTGGCCGTCTCGCTCGCCCTCCTCTATATCCGCACAACAATGGAAGCAAATCGCTTTCGCCAGTTTACAAATAACAACAGCTCCACCGACTCACTCGTGCCATTCGCCGACATTGACTTACACAGACGTTGCTTTTCAACATCCAGATCTGCTTGTGTACAATGTGTGCGTGTCAGGGGGGAAGAGGATTTAATAGCGTACTGTAGCTGGCATCTACTTCCACTGCTCTCTAATTGGATATTCCCTGCATGGCGACGTCCTGAAGCTGTACACCTGTGAACCACGAAGGAAGAACAGAGCATGGGAGGAGGAGAAGAATGGAAGAGGAGGTGGGGAATGTGAGGTCTATAGCTTGGCAGCACCACCAGAGCGTAGCACAAACACACACACAAACACCCCCGCCCCCACACACTAACACACACACACAGGGTACTCACACATGGCATAACTAGCAGCTCCAGATGCCAGGTCACAGTCATCTGCATGTGGCTACGGGTACGGCTGGACTACCGCCTGCCGCCTGTGTCTGCCTGCGTCTGCCTGCGTTTGCTTGTCTCCTGGCTGCCACACCACTCAGGCCCTGAAAGGGGGCAAGCCTGTTCCAGTGTGTCGGAGCAGATGTGTGTCACATGCCGACGTGTTGCCCGCCAATCATTCTTCAGTTCACATTGGTTAATTAGCTCTCAATTTAAAAAAAATCTGGCCAAATTTTTTTCTTTCTTTTCTGTTCTTTCTTTTCTTGTTTGATCAATTATTAACGATAGATTTCAGGGGCAAAATCCATCAACTCTCCGCAAGGTGAAAGGATTCATGAACCGCGTTTGCACTAAGAATAAACAGCCTTATTGTATAGTATCACTTTTCAATCTAATTATAAAATAAAGAACAAACCGTGTTAAATTTGAAGGGTTTGAAAAGCACCTTCAGGCCTTTAGAGATTCAACGTGAAACAGGAAACTACTCATTAACTACAGCTTACTACATAATTACTTTAGTTAAATGCATATTTTTATCATATTTAATTTTAGAAATAGGGAAAAAAAGATTTTCTTTGAACAGTCGACTTTGTCTGACAGGTGCCTTACATTTTCAAAATTGTATAAAATTAACATTGAGTTGCTAAACTGCTGCATACATACAGTATCATTTCACTTAATGTTAATTTCCAGGCTCTAATCGAATGTTGGCTGTTGCGCTGAAATCTGGAGATGAGGATGCTCAAGTCTTTTAACTCCTTAGTCAGGAGAATGTCAAATAATTGTTTCTTTTCATTAAACAAAGAGTACAGTGTTGAAAGATGGTGGAGATACAGGGAGCAGAGTCAAAGTGCATTGAGCCAGATTCAAACGCATGCTGACTGGCATATGTGTACTGGAACCACTGGACCATGCTGCCCACAAGAGAATGCTGGATTTGATTTTCCTTTCCACCACATTTTCTGTAAGCAACAGACTGAATACATCTACTAACTACTCTATTCATTACAGTAGAGTAGCTATCTAGCTAGATTTTTTACACTGATTAGCGTTAGCTAACGTTATACATTTTCATAATAAGGGGCAAATTTTCACGCATAATACAGTAGCACTATGGACATTGATTCCATGGGCTGCCCACTACTCTATTTAATAAAGGTTAATATACTATAATAGGCAGGTCAAAAGGAATTCTAGTCAGAGATTCTAGTCAGAAAGCTTATGTGTATAAATATGGAGAAATTAATGTAACGTCATGGTTTTTGCACTAGCCTCACATCTGCAACAAGTGACGTGGTTAAATGTGCCAAAAATCAACAAAGTTAATCGGAACTTTTTGTTTCCTTCAAATTGCTGCCATCTTGGAGATAGCACTGGGATCATGTATATGTACTGTGCTACTGCAGATATTCCCCCCCAAAAATAGCAATGATCAATATGATGTAGCAAACTTAAATTCAATAGCTAAGCACTTTGGGGCCTCTATTGTAATGCACTTTAGCCATTCAGACTGTATTACCAGAGAGTTTTACATCCAACCCAAGACAGACCACATGCTGTTGCTTCTAGTTTGGAGACTAGTGAACCCAAATGGGCAAAATCTAAAATATTTCATGCTGGCATATGCATTAGAAGTTCTCCATTAGAGAATGCCTACTCTGTGAAGCACACTGGAGATGGAACTGAATTCTACTCTAAGCCAAAGTCTACAACACATCTCCTCTCTACATTATTCAACATTTGGGAACAGAAAACGGTATTATGATCAGATTGTCATTGATGAGAAAGTGTACTGAATGTCAGCCCAATTCCTTTTTGCTTCATTGGCTTCCACTGCCTGGTCAGAGGGTGAGGAGAGGAAATAATGACCTGATGCCTCAGATGTATACATCCAGACAGCCATCTGGCTTGTGGCTATTTCTGTTGTGACTGAACACTCAGCCCTCTGGAAGAATCTGCAACTAACAGCCTCTTGTATTGTAGTAAACACCCTGTTGTTATAATGATATTATAGCTGGTACGATTGTCACATTTCAGTGATGAGAAGCCAAATGCCTGCAAATCACATCGCTATTTGTTAATAACTCTATCATGGGATTTGGGCATCTGTAAATTATTCAAAACATTGTAATATGTAATCTGATCAGAGATTCGGTTGTAAATAGGCTGCCTGGGTGGTTGATGAGTCGCTTTGGGACAACAGTTTGCCCAGTTCAAGTATTTCCTATTAAGTGTTTGTACTGACTTCAGCACAACTGTTTCATGTTACTGAGGAAAACAGTATTCTAGTCTTTATCCTTCTTTTTCTAGTCTACACTGTGGTCTTCAGTACCAAAACAAATTCCCTATTCTGAGCAGGGGTTCTATTAACTATTGGCTATGGCAGTCAGCCATTAGTGCCAATTTAATAAGTACAACTTCAGGACAGGCATCTTTCACATGTAGGTTTATATTGGAATGGGCAGTAAAAAGCCTGTTTGAATTAGGTGATTACGTTATGTAATCATAACAGCCAGGAGGGAGAATTTGGGAAAGCCCAAAGGAGCAAGACTCGTTACGGAAACCAGACACAAGCAATTTTCCAAGATGCATGGCTTCACGTGGTAACAACAGAAAATTACTTTTACTAGAATTGGAATGAGGAAGTCGAATAGCTATCCGGCCATTCTATTTTCACTCCTCATCCTATCATCATACATTTTGTTATTTCCTCTCCCTCTATTCCCCTCTCTTTTTATTCTCTCTCTGTCTCTCTCTCTCTGTCTCTCTCTCTCTGTCTCTCTCTCTCTGTCTCTCTCTCTCTGTCTCTCTCTCTCTGTCTCTCTCTCTCTGTCTCTCTCAAATTCAAATTCAAATTCAAATAGCTTTATTGGCATGGAAAGTGTTATACAGACATTGCCAAAGCAAACATGAATACATATGAAAAGATAACAAAATAGAAATGAACAATCACCACACAATTATGGTAAAACTGAATATTTACATAGGATCAGGTTCAGGTATCATTGTTTCAAGCTTGTTCAATATTGAT